>LYUA01003349.1:51186-68528 GCA_002093875.1 Calopteryx splendens
CTCCCACCCCCCCCCCCGTCCCACCCCTCCCTCCCGCCCTCTTTCCCCCCCACGGTCATCTCGATCACACCCCTCCACCATTTCCCTGGCCTCTTTGTGTCCCTCCGTCCACGCTTCTAATCCTTTTCTCACAGGCGCGCGCACGTTGCCTCCGCCTTTTATTTTTCTGTCTCCTCCGCCGCCGTCTCTCCCCCGTCCGCTTCAAACTCACCCCCCGTTCCGAGGGTCGAACGAAGGCGAAGCTTTTTATCACGGTCGACCACATACCGACTTCTGCATCTCTTTCTCTCCCTGGCCCGCTGAATTCACACGCATTTTAAAACAGTGGCGTTCATTCTTCCATCCAAGGGGAAGGTTCCTCTCTACCGCAGGTGAACTCACAATCGGGCACACAGCTTTGAATGAAAGAATTTTCTCCAAGAGAAAAGTTTGAGGCACGTGAGTTCCGGATATATTCCTTTTAAAGTCCAATGTTGGCTGTGCTTCAAGCACCGGAGAGAGATTATCTCTTATTTTATCAAAGGAGAATGGGGAATCAAATATAATTGAATATCCCGAGGGTCATCCCAAGGTAGTATCCTCGCATTTTGGTAAATTTTTCGTCAATTTCGTCTCTTATCCTCGCAATGCATATTTCGATAATCTCTAGAGGGGCTTTGTAATTCTGTTAATGGCGATTGAATTCCTAGGGTTATATAGATTTAGTGAGAAAGCAAAACTTAACTTAGCCTCAGTAATTTTGAATTATTTCATTTCGAGTATCGTGTAAAGGTTTGATTTTATTTAGCAAATGGTGAGCGGCGATTGAAGATCATTTTAGTTCTTTAGCATCAACCAGGGAGGATGACCTCAGATCCAAGCCACTATTCCCCTCCAGTCCTGGTCCGCCTGATATCACAGGTCACACACACACATTGCGATAGCTTCATAGACGTCATACTACGATTCATGATAGTGGAATCTATAGGGACGTGACAGATTCTTCGAGAATCCAGAGCTATGTTCAGCATATGTGTTCTCCAAAGTTTTTTTTATCCCTAAGATATCACAAGGAACCTAAAAAAAAGCCGTCAGACACATTTAAGAAGGTAATTATGTGCCAATTACTTTGAATAGCCGGGGCCCCTTCTCTCTTTGACTGACTTCGTAGATTTTTCACTCTTCGACGATCTGACGCCTTTCAACTGAAAGGCCCATTATGGAGGGTAATATTTATTTTCTGGATGGCCGCATGTCTGAAAAATATGTAAAATCCGAAGAAGTTGAAGAAATGTAATAATGGCTCTGAAAAATGTGGTTGGTAGGGAAAATTCATTTAAATATTTACCAGGAGATACTGAGACTTTACTTTCAAAATTTAAAAATTGATTAAAAGTCTACGAAAGTAGTTTGATGATTTCTTTATCGTGAAGCAACAGGTCAGCCATTAAGTCAAAGCATACTTCTGTAACTTACAACTTACGTCTGTAATACTGCTATGATACTGTTTATCGTTTGCCACCTAATGATAGATCAGATCCCCAGGCTTCCATGTTTCTACTGCAATGAGTCTTTAAATTTTTTATATGTTAAAGAATTGAAGCTTTGACTTGAGAGATCTGGGAAAGTAAAGCAATGCATCAACGCAGCACGGTAGAAACCCCTGTAATAGAGCGGGTGGGATGCCCAAAAATTGTGTTCCACATTCGTTCTCTGTATTTAGAAGATTGAATCAGGATTTAAAGTTTGCCCCTTCAACAATGGTGGCTGGAATACGAAGGAAATTTCACGGGTTATTTCTGTCATTCCTTTCCTCCCCGTCGGCTCTTCGGTTTAATACATAATAAGATCAGCAAACATATAAGAGCATCCTTAAATCCCATATCCCGGCGTCGTTTCAATCTCATCAAAAACCACAGACCTCCACAGACACCTTTCTATCGCTCATTCAAATAATGGTCACCAAAATCACCTCGTTACTCATTTTTAAGTCACCCCCGGCGCATGGGTACAAACAATTGGGAACCAGGGTAGGTACATTTAATGGGGTTATCAGTGTCGCAGACCCACCCCTGGTGTTTGGATGATCGTGCCCAGTTAGCCAAAGCACTGACTTCATTTCACTCTCTTTATATATGTTTCCGTGCCAAAATCACGTATAGGAGGATGCAACTATTCGTTGAAAAGGTATGGAACATGTTATCGTTTGCTTTAAAATTCATATTTCCGATAAATTTTAGTCCGTTGAACGAGAGAGGTATAAATATTTTAATCCAAGTGAATGTGGGGGAACCTATAGAAATTCATGTGCTAGAACTTTTGTAATTTTTGGGACATACCTTTGTGCATCATTAATTAATCGTTACTTTGGAGCCGCGAGAGTGAAGAGTTTCAACTTACCCAGCGAACCCTCTCTGCGCCTCCGTTCTCGAGGCCGATTCCTATTCTTCTTAATAGTCCTTTACTCACCACCTGCCGATGGTAGAACAGAGAACGGTAAGTGGCTCAAACGGATGTCAGGAAGAAACTTAATTGGACCCCCTGCTTAGCGACTTTATTCCCAATGTCTTTTGATCACGATCTGACACTCGCGATGAACTGGCATCGGTAATTGGCACTGCACGATAGTTTATTCTCTGCTTCAAATTATCCATTCACTTCTCATGACCCATTATAAACACTTTGGAGTCAAATGTAGCGGATCTAAGTACATCAAATTATAAAAAAATTTACCGTTTTGGTCGGTTAAACGTCATATAGGCCATTCATATCCGACATTCATTCGCTGACTTTCCCAAACTGGGCGGCAATTAATCATGCGAATCCATAGTCCCCTTTTCTGCTGATGCTTTTTTCTTATACTCGAATATCATCCATTTCATTGTAAATGCGATCAACGCCGAGAAATTGAATGAAAGGCCTGCGAGAATTTCTCAGCGGACTGATTATGTTATTTTTGTAGTTCACGATGAACTCTGTTGACCGCGAAAGTTAACTTTAATTCTTGAAATAGTGTCAATTTTATAACAGTGCATACTGTCATGTACTATTGGAATCATAGAGATATCTCTATGATTGGAATCGACTCATTATAATCTACCTGAGTCGCAACGGTCAGAGCGTTTAGATTGCAAGGGATCAGAATCGAGTCATATATCTTGTAACATCTTTTGTTAGATCTTAATGCTTATGTAAAAAAAGACTTGAATAGTTAACCAAACCTCTGAAATACTATTCAATATGCGCTCATGGTAATAATTTACGGGTGACTTGAAAAGGTAACGAATATTTATATTCAAGTGTATAGCTGAACCTTGAAATGAGAATTCCTTGTGCCTTTCGCAAAGGTTTTAACTATCCGTTCATCCTAAAGGACAAATGTGACTTTAAAACTCCCCCCTGGATCTTTACGACTCGATTTATCAATTTTTATTTCTTCACTGATAAATAATTTTGTAGCTATGTTTGTTCGTTATGCAATATCTGGTTATTAAATGTGGGGTTTAAAATTCGTAGGAAGATAATTTGGCCATAGAAAATCGTTTAGGTATTAGAATAACGGGCTTAAATTGTCCGGGCACGAGAGGACATCATACCTTATTGTGATGATAACGCATGTGAATAAGTTCTACAAGCATTTATAAAGCTGCGGCCATGAGAGTCTAGATGAATAAATAATAAATTCCAGATTTGATTGATTGATCAGATTGGCGGAGAGGGAAGATAGGTAGATTTCAAAAGCGTATCATGTGAAGTTTTCCCGGTGTGTTGCTCGAGGGAAGAATTCTGGAATCTTTCTCCGAGTTAAACATCGACTTTCAAGTGCTAACTCCCTCGAAAGAAGATTATGGGAGTTTGCCCACGAAGGTTGATGTTCCGCAGAAAATCAAGATTCGAAAGCTCTTCGAATAGATTTCAATAAGTCCCGTGGCTCATTACATCAATGAATATTTTGTTGGATAAGTGGGATGGGCAAAGTGACGGGGAGCAGCGTGGTTTCAGTGGCAGCGTAGTTTAGTGCGCAGCTTAGTTTCAGCAGACACTAGCCAATCTTGAAAAAGTTAAGCATCGGATAACTCTCTTAAAGGGTGGAAACAGTAAAAGTGATAGCTACGCATATTTAATATTAGGTAATGGAGAAACTGTGGTGGTTGAAAACACGAGAAGATTTTTTCCTAGGAGTTAAATATAACAACGCTTTTGATAATACGCTAGCTCATTAATTTAATCTTAGTTAAATCTAGGGAAACTTTAACGTTGCTGTAATTCTGAAGTTATTCTTTTTCATTACGACTGTACCTTATCAAAAATAATAATATCTTCATTCCATTCACGTTTACTGTCACTTGGATCACAATAAACTTCCATTGAATTTCCACTAGGGTTACCCACGGCCGAGAGTTTACCCATCACCTGTGACGGCACTCAAACCCGCCATCTTTGTTTTGGGTCTTCAACTCCCAGGACTGGCCGGGTTTTATATTTTAATAGTGTTATAGTTTTAATTTTTATAAAATAATCTTGGGATAATATATATTTAACATTAAGTTTTTCAGCAGTTATTCCATTATATGATTAATGTTCTTCGACAATTATTTTATTTTCGTCTGAGAAAAAAACCCATGGCACGAAATTACATTCAGAAAACACAACCTTCTTGCCTTTGGCCGCATTTGAGCCACTTCCTATAATTTAAGAGTTGGGTACCTTGTCAACCTATTAATATTGGCCGCGTAGAATTATTTTATCAGAAATAATGTATTTTTTTGCTGAAGTCCTTGCAGTATTATTTGGAGCTGAAGACCCTTCTCGTTAAAAATTATAATCACCAAATATTTTCTTATTCGATTTATTCCATTTACAATTTCCATTTGTGTTAAAGTTTCCTCATTGCTTTCAAAAGTTGATTTTGATGCTTAATAATTATTCGCGGAAAAATGCCTAGTGGGGTGTGTAATGGACGTGCCGTTAAAAAATTTAGCATTTTAGTATCAGGAGAAGGTACTATCCTGGATTTTTCAGAAATATACCTAATGATGGAATCATTTTCACCCCTTTTTAAAGAAAGGAAGAGTCACAAAAGGTTTCATCATTAATATGATTTTTTAATGTCAACCTTCTCCTCTCTAATTTAATGTAACAATTTTTTTAAGAACGCAAAACGTGAATCTGATCTATGAGATTGCTACTCGTCACAAAAATGTATATAAATCTATTTCTAATCTTAAGTGTTATCTTGATATTGAATGTTATAATGCTAATTTGGTTTTATTTATACAATCGCCCTTAAATGAACTCTCAAAATGCCGTGTAGGTACCTCATTACTTGGAATTTAGGAGTGAAATTGTGATCCCCAGATTAAGTAATGTATAAGTGCAAAATTTTATATTTATGAGGCACTTATTGTGATGCGCGTATGCGCACTTGTACTAGGGCACGGTAATATTTTTTGCATCATGTGTTGCACTTTTGACTCCATGTTGTTGATGGGCAATTTCGATACCCCTTTCATGGATGTACGGGGTGCACCCCTCTTGACAGTATTTACACTAAAGCACTGGTATGTATTTTCTCCAATTCTGTTAGCCAGTGGTGCCAGAATTATCAGAAGCAGCGGGTAATAGGGAGGTACCTCGTTTCCCTGATGTAATCAAACTATCTTTTAGGTCAGAGACTTCAGAAGTGTATGTTTGCTTGTAATAGGCGTACATGCGCACGAGTAATGAATGCATTCATTTGAGTTGATGGACATATTAAATAGTACGCTCAACATTATTTTTCCGCGTTCATTTCTCCTGTGTTAGTTTTTCAGACGGACGGAAACGTCTTTGCCGTCCGAAATTGATTTTTTCCCCGCTCATGCGTAAACGTGCTTTCGGTCCGAATAGATCCAAGTTGCTCTGGAAGTCATCTTGTTCATGTATAAAAGTCCATGGATCAGAATCGATTAAGCATTGATCTCATTAGCGATACACTCAAGTTGACCGTCTTTCTCGCGCGCCGGCCCTTGTGATAATAAAAGGTCACGTAGCCGAGGAAGAAGGGGGGCTCGCGAATTTATGGTGATCATCGGGTTGTCCCCGCGGCGGGCGAGCTCGCGGGCTGCATTGATTCCCGTCGAAATAGGGATAACCAGAGGCTGTAATAGGCGCGAAGAACAGCTGCTCTCCGGTCGAGATTTCATATTCCAGGTGATGGGGAAGGGGGAGGGAAGCGTGGTGGAATCCCCGCAATTAACTTCGGCACAGCACATATCCGAGACCCGTAGGGCACCCCGTCCCTCGAGGCAGCATACTCCTTAAGCAGATCATGTACCCCCGAATTTGTTTTCGCTCCGCGAATGCGAGGGATGATTCCCAAGGCCACTTAATTTGGAAACGAATGGGCATCAGGTATGAGAAATGACAAACGGACGGAAAACACGTAGCGTCGGACTCGGTCGATGGACGTAATTGGCATGAATCACCACTCTATCATCGAGCGATAAGTATGGTGTTTTCACAGATAAACGTAACGGACTCGCTGAGTCATTCGGAATTTAAACTGATGGTTCTCGTCAATCGCGCCGAGCCCACATAACATGTGGCCGTGCAAAAATGATGGAGTGTACCTTGGAATTTGCAGGTGATACGATTGGGGCACAAGTAATCTCCGCGTTGCCATCAGGAGACATTCTCCGATAGGACGGACTTGGTAAAACCAAATCGAACGTAGTAGCTGTCACAGGACAAGTTCGCAGAGATGAAATTGACAACTTACATGCTTCCGTTACTCTTTAATTGCATAATCTAATAATATCTCCCTTTGTATCTAGAATTTTAAACGGGAAACTCTGGTGAGCAACTTTTATTTTGTAGTCACTGTCAATACAATCTGTGAAGACAAAAAGGGGAGGTTGTATTCCTGGAATGCCTCCCGGGGAGAATAAACGAATGCAAATCTAAATATTATTCAAGGCTCAACGATTTCACGTAATATACCTACCTACTAGTATTTTTCGATTTTATGATAGAAGTTTCGAGGTGAATATAATAAGGAAAGTATATATGTTTTCCGTAACGAAGTACGAGTAAATATTTTGTTGGGAATTATTTGAAAGATTTTGACGTTTAAATATGGTTGGTAGCTGTTATGCTAGTTTTACGGACGTTAAAAAAACGGTAATCAACCCCTGTGTTGGTCTGGTAGGTAAGGGTTGAGCTCACCACGTACCAAGCCCTGCGGCGTATGAAATTGATACATCAAGGCAGAGGAGGGAGGCAGATCCTTTCCATCTGCTGCCTGTTGTTTCCCAGGAAAATCTGGTACCATAATGGTAGCTCAGCTTGGGTGGGGTGTCTAGAGTTAACGGGAAACGAATCAGGGCCCTCCGGTAAATAGCCGAATGCTATACCCACTACGCTACCTCACCCCTTACAGATGATGGTTAGCATAATAATTTGAATCTATGAAATTTTATTTTCCATTCAAATTTATAGAATTATTTTGTCCCCTTAATTTTAGTCTTTATTTCATTCCAGGTCTGCGAGGGTCATTTCATATGCTAACCGTGTAACACTTTGTATTTGTCCGTTGACGAACCCTTGTTCTTTCGTTGAGAAAAGTTTGGAAGGTTTGACTGATTTGATTGCGTTGCTATGCTTGTACGCTGTGCGGAGGGCTATTATTATTATTTATAATTCGCCGTGTCTTACCCGAGAGGGATTGTATTTATGTACCTAAGTATGGTTGTATAATTATCCTTTCATATTTATCTTATAATCTGACCACTGTCCTTATGTCGGAATAGTGGGTTTTTTCATTTTTAAGTTGGGTGTGTATTTTCGCGCATATCGTGAAGAAAATGAGGCCGCCACCTTCCCCTTCACACGAATTCTCTCCATCTCCAGTACACGAGAAAATACTGGGAAAGAGCCAAAAATTTAATTACATTACGATGCATGCAGGGCGCATTTGCTTATAATCGTGAGGTACGTAAAATTGAATGAAAGACAATAATGAGTTACAGCGGATAAATTCCACGGGAGAGACTTAAATTGAGTACAAAAAAGAAGAGAAAATAAGTAATAAATATCTTAAATGAAATCAAAAACATCTGGAAACACGCAATATTATCATAAAAAAGCTGAAAGAGTACCGTAAGAACCTTATTTTATGGCGGTAGCTTATTTGCCTTTCATTAAATAAATTTGTTGCTTTTAGGAAAGGCATCGAAGAATGTTTGGACATCATGCTCTTCAAAAAGAATTTTCCTTTATATCTCAGACATTTTATTTACTTTACTGGTTTCACTTTGTAATTATGATCATGTTCAGAACTAAGCCAATTGAAAATAGCATAAAGGAAGTAAATTAAATATTTTATTAAATAATTATATGCAAAAGAGCATTATAAACCTTTTTATAACAGTTAATTTCCCTTTCCACGCGAAAAACACTTGATTACGCTACACATCACATTTTTTCGTCCAAAAAATATGCAGTTGGTAGGTATGGATATTTTTAGAAATGAGACCTGAAAGTCGAAACATCTAGGCTTCAAGTCTCGCGGCGTAGCAGGTTTAAGGAGCGGCCTGCCCGGACAGCATGTAACTATATCATCCTAGTTTTTTTTTAAACCTTATCCAACGGATGGCCACCCGAAATATTCTGCCCAACCTTTTAGGGTAAGATCCGCATGGATTCCTCAGCCATGAGTACAGGGAAGGCATATTATAAAAAAATATTCTACAATGAGAGCTTACTGCCAGATAGAGCGTAGGGAGGCAATGCGTCTCCATGAAAATTCAATCCTCTCTCTTATTTTCCTAGTCACTCATTCGGTGGCTCCGGAAAAATTGCCTTCGTCTCTTGATTTTTCGGTTCTCATTTGTCTCCCCCGCGTTCGGATCCCCTATCCCCCGGGGCGGACGGGATTAGAATCCCCCGTCTTCCGAAATCGCGTCCCACCCGCCGCTGTTCTCTCGCCAATAGGCATCCTCTCTCCCTCGCCCCCGCAGTGGCCCGAACACGCATCAATTACGTCGTTACCCTCTCACGCATCCAATCACTTGTCCCCGGAGCCTCGCGTTCCCATCGCTCGGACCCAATCCACCCTCTAGACGCAACCCAACCCTATTGATTCGTCCCCTTAACGGTCCCACTCGCCCCCCATCACCCGCTCTCGGAGGAATCCTCGGATTAGGAGCTCCGAGCTGTCATAACAAGGCTTTTCTTTCCGCGAGGCTCTAGTTTTTCCTGTTATTTTTCTTCTTTTCTCGTGTCTTCCTGCTAGATTTTTTTTCGGGAACCGCGAAGCTGAACGGTTGGTTGCTTTTTTTTAACAAGACGTGGACGAGTACTTTGATGTAATTTCGTCTCAGGGTGAGCGATCACCTACGTTGCACCTGTCGAATTTTACGGAGCCGGTTTTGGTTAGTCGGGTCGATCACTCACTCGGCTGCTAACCCGGAGGCCGCGGATTCCTTTCCCGCACAGGAACGGATATTCTATTTTCCGTTTCTAGCTTTTCCCGAAGGGCGGCTATTCATCATCTTCATTGGTGGTGTACAACGGAAGATATATCGTTAAGGTTGATTTTGGTGTGTCCCTGAAAGTTGATGTGGAGCTTAAGGGAGTCCTGAAACAAAACAACTCTTCTCCGACATTATTCCTTTCTTCTAATTATTTTAGTTACGTAATTTGTGCGATGCTAAAATGTATATTTATTTAATCTCACCTTCTCCTTCACTACGTACTTCCATTACATCCATTAACGTTCTCCTCCTCCTCAAGATGCTGTCATTGAACCATTTGCTTTTTTAATTTTCTCAGCAAACTTCTTCAACCCTTAAAAATTATTTTTTTGTCTTCATTCAGTTTCAGATTTTTCCATTATTCTTAAAGCCTATGCTATAAAGCCATACAATTTACGTTAAATGCCTTTCCTTAAAACAGCAGGTTTCAGGGCCGTACGACGCTATGTTCAACATTAATATTTCTCTTTACTATGAATCTGAACTAAATTTACTAAAGATATCAGTTTTCTATAATTTTATTTTGCTATGAATTTAAATGTAAATAACGAGTGAACTTCAGAATCCAAGTGCATGCGTTGAAAAGACAATTACTCCGAACTTGAAAGGGATCGTTTATTCCTTAATTTAGTGAGAGAATTTTGACTCACTGAAATCATCTACCATCGTTATTTGTGATGCACTATTTTTCCCTGCGGAATGAATGCTGAAATCAGGATAGGACAAAGAGATCCTAATGTTTTCTTTCTGTGTTTCACTGAGGTTTCTCGGGCTGCCAATGAGTGAAAGAGATGTGAGCAATTTTCAATATAGGTTAGTGTCTGATATAATAAAATTATATGAATTTCTTGGCGTGAAAAATTCTCCAACTTTCCATGAAAACCCGCGAAGGCTTAAACGTAAAATTGATTATTCAGCGAACTGAAAACTTGTAAATCGATAATCCCTGAGATCCTAATATCGTGCCACGCCCCGTGTAAATCGCTTGAGTAGATCCCCGGAGTCTTTGGTTTAGAATGCCTGGGGGCAGCAGGAAGAACAACATGTACGTTTTCCCCTCATTCACTTCGCGCTTCTTCCGACTCATCTCTTGAAAAGGAATCATATACCAAGTACTCCCTCGGATCTTGATTCCATCCCTCAACCTTCAATAGCACTTTTCGCCGTTGGTAAATGGCAATGCAAATAAGGCTTCTCACGCTGATGGATATCCCATCTTCATGCTTTCACTGTGGTGAATCACTGGAAACGTATTAGCAAAAAAAAAAGAATGTGCAGGCACTAAAATCAACATAAGTAACAGATGGTGATATTTTTTAGTGAAATGACATCTCATTATCTGTAATTTAATTTCAACTTCAAAGGGATTCATGATATGGATTTCGACTGTCGTATTGGTAGAATGCTGTCCAAGAACTTTCCTCTTACAACGGTTTCCATTTTCGAGTTCTGAGATTTATGGCATTTGTTGAACCTAGAAAAATCATAATAATGTTAAGTTATTCAAATATTTAACCTATATTATAATTTTTTAAGTTGAAGACGTAAGATTTTATTTGAAAGATATTATTGAGATGATTATATAAGTAAACTATGCATATTTTCACAGAAAATGTGTTTCGGTATTACCGGTTTCGACGCATAGGCAACATCGTCACGTTGAAACCGATAGTACCTACCGGAATAAAATTTTACTGTGAAAATATACAGCGTTTACTTAGGTATTCAGTTATCTTGAATTTTCACAAGTTGAGCCTGGGACCCTTGAATCCATAAAGATAATCATATTTGTCATTAAAAATGCTTATCAAATCCAATTATTAGTCTCGCTCCTCGAGTGTTGGTATTTTTACCTTTATTTGTTGAAAGAATTTGGAAGAATTAGTTTTTTACTTAGGTGAACCTAGTGATTCAGAGGTCTTTGCAGGATACGTTCAATTCCATGTAAAATTTGGCGTGGAAAATTAAGCTAAAAGTCAAACAATTTTTAGAGCACCAAACGCTTTCCATTCGACTTATCCACCCCTATAAATGTAAATCGAAGGTGAATGGGGGCGCGATACCCTAATTAGTGGAACGTTTGGTTACTGGGGTGAGGGTCCCGGGTTCATATCCTGGATGATACCTCTGAACAACCTCGTCAAAAAATCTAAGCGGTGAGATTTCCTGCTTAGGTACAAGATCTTCGTAGCAAACCGAATGGTAGCGCAGGGAAAGGGACTGCCCCTTCCCCGCTCTTGCGCTGAACATATGAATTTCACACGTTTTAGGGCTTCTATCGACGTGATCTCTACCCTCACCCATCCAAACCTACTTACGGGTGGATTACTGTGCGAGGATGGAAATGCTAGCCGCACAGTAAGATTTTCCTTCTCGTCTTTCCAAGTCCCGCCCACCGCAACTTCACCCCCCTCACCTCTTCCCACAAAAAACTCATCCCCTCCTCATCACCAACCCCCCTTCCACCCTCCCCACTCCTCCCCCTCCCGCTCCCCTCTCCGGCCGATGCCTCATCTTCCCAAAGCACAATGGTGCCATTCCCGCGCACTTTCACCTCCTCTATCTCTCCTCCAAATCTCTTGCTTGCCTGTCACGTCCACCTCACTGGACCTCTTCTCTCTCCTCTGTCCCGCATTTCCGTTGACGATCCCCGTCTCCGTCTTCCCCCCTCTCTCTCCCATTCTTCATATTCCCTACTTTATCCTCCATTCCTCCTTACCTCGCTTCTTTTCTAACGCCGAACATTCGCGCCCCCATTGTATTTTTGACACTCATTTCGCCCGCGCCTTGTCCCAATAAGTTCCTTCAGCTCTTTTCCTTCCACGTATCTCGACCGTTTTTCCTTCGCTACCTTCTCTCGTATCCTGATCGACTCCCCTGGTCGTCAATAACAAGTAGCTAACTCTGTGAAATGAAGAGTTGCTGAATTGGAAGGTTTATATAGATATGGTACTAAAATACTGTAGCAGTAATCATGACTTTTGAGCATTAGGTAATTCATATTTTATTATTTTTTGCATTGATTTGCTCGTTACGTAAGCCTAGGTTTTTCGACACAAAATTCCAAGGAAAGAGCAGAATAAAGTATTGAAAAGTTAGCAGAAATGCGGAGGTGAAGAGAAATGAAAACTAACAAAGACCCTTTTTTTACGTGTTGCTTATTTTTAGTTTTAATTTCGTATTTTTTCTTTGTGGTTGTTTTCGAAAATCCTCAATTTTACATCTAATAAATGCCAAATAGAGTTGCCAATAAATATATTTTCAGTTCGTAAGGTGAATCTCAATGAATATGGAAGTTTTGGAGGGGGGTTTATATATCCATTAATTGTAAAACGTTTTTCTGCGCCGTCGTTGACGGCTTTATACTATCGATTAGGCATACCATTGAAAAGCGGAAATCACCCGAAGATGAATGAATTTTTTGCGGCAATGTTCCCTCAATTTTTTACATAGATCTTCTTTAGCCTTGAAACATTTCATCCACCTCCTAAATCCACCCTTATGAGAAAATATATATTACGGACTGTAAGAAATGAAGGATTTTGAAAAATGAAAGGTTAGAAGAAATTTACATTGGCATATACCTATAGGGAATTTTTAAATGGACCATAAGTAGTTCGCATGTGTAAAAAAAACTGCGAATGAGTTATTTTGAACCACTAGCCTTGTTTTCATCTACCACATGCTCTGGGGATCACGCCCTATTCTAAGAAACCCTTGTCCATTCCTCGGTTAATAATGAGTAACGTTGATTAATGTTATTTTTTGTTATGAACTGACAAGTTGTGAGTGTAAAGACTCTTATACATAAATCATAAAGGTAGCAATGATCAGTTAAATGTGGATGAAACAATCATCTTTGGACTGAATTCTTTGTTCGCCACGTTCACCTGCTCCCCGGTCTACAAAAGATTGAGCAACACTGCATTTGACCATCGAATCACAGATCATCGGTAAATGTTAATAGGCGCTTTTCTTTTACTGTTGTAATTACAGAGTAAAACACGTCGATTACCTTGGAATAATTGAATGGAGTTATCTAATCGCTTACACTTCAAACTAAGTTCGAATCCCTCTACTTGACAAGTAAGCTCGCGCCTTTTAAGAATATGTCGGTTTTTCCGCAGAACAATTCTGGGTCATAATTGTTTGATTCAAAACAGGCATTCGCTTTCATCATCGGAATTTAGCAATAAAAAAATCGGCTTCTGAACAGGTTGAGAACAGCTCTCCTCTCTTTTAAGTTAACGGCACATTTGCCATTATATGATCATCAGGCGCATTAAAAATATGCCACAGGAAAAATTTTGTTGAAGGTACTAAATGAAGGATATTTTCCATCAGATGATACTTTTGGGACACATTTACCAAGGCTTGGTAAATTATTCTCGTTTTCCGGGAAAAATACCTTACTATTTTTCTTATAGGAATTATGCATTAGCAAAAAATACTTCAGTAGTGAAAGAGGCTTTATAATTTTAGTGTTCATGGATACCCCAAAATCCTGCTCACCTCTTCTTCCGTTCTTTTAGCATTTATTTGGTCTCAATTCCCTGCACTTCCTAGAGACACAAACCTAAAGTCGTATAGCCCATCATTGTACTAGAGATCGAGTCTAATGCTGCGGCTGAACTCTGACCCAATCCTTTCATAATGTTAATTCTTTCCATTGGGAATGTGGATCCCGAGGGCCAATTCGGCAGTGGCCCGCGAGAATGAGGTGCCTCAGTTGGCGGTGATCCATCTTCGCCGTCGCTTCGATCACGAATAAAATGGACGGCGATCGAGGCATCCATCGAATCCACATGCCATCTGTGAGATAAGACGTGCCTATCAAGCAAAATAGACCAAGTTGGCGCCTCCGCGGGCCGACCAAAACGTTTTCACGCCAGTTCAAGAGGCGAGGTGGGATATCGCTCGAGGGATTTAGGATGACGGTGCTGCACATCCGATGTTTTATGATCCGAATAATCATACCTGTGACCCGACCCCAGGGCTTGTCGCTGGGATTACCGGTACAATATCCAATAATGCGGAATTTTGGAATGGATGAGAAATTGTGTTGTGGCGTGTTTTCAAAGGACGTGGAGAGTAGAAAAATGTGATGACAAGATAAGGTGATTCAGACCATGAAGGCCATCGAAAGATAGGGCCACCTTAGCACCGAGAATGCCGAAGGTGGTGAGTCTGGGGATGTAATTTTCGCTATCTCAAATTATGTGAAGATAAGACTAGTGGGTAAAGAAACAGCTAATTCGAGGTTATATTTCTCTGAATTTCTGCTGATTCGCTTCTGCATATACAGGTCTTTTCCTACGAATTTTAAACTTCAATTACCCTATTTCACTGACCATTGGAGTAATATATGAGAAATTTAGTCTGTAAGCAAATTTGAGATCATGAAATGGGTCCATGAGTGACGGTACCAATTGTTAAAGATATTATATTACAATTAATCTACTATGCATCGATACCAATTAAAGGGACCACTCTGCTTTCTATCGATAAAATATCTTGATAGTTCTCCGATTTCTGAATGTTTTGGCGTCCACTTCAATCTCATCTAAGAGAGATTGGATATCTGAGCTGGGA
The DNA here is from genome assembly GCA_002093875.1 of Calopteryx splendens. Classification (NCBI taxonomy): domain Eukaryota; kingdom Metazoa; phylum Arthropoda; class Insecta; order Odonata; family Calopterygidae; genus Calopteryx; species Calopteryx splendens. The sequence goes on from LYUA01003349.1 coordinate 66,273, forward strand.
TAGATTAACGGAATCCATTAACTACTTCAATGAAGCATAGTTATATTTAACTATTTTTCGTGGAAAAAATCATCTTCGGGCAAACTTTTTTTTCCCAGGAAAATAGGATTTTTCTCGAGAAATACCTGTAAAAATTGAATTCAACTTCACAACTCTTATCCAATCTTCTCCCAGGAATCCGGTTTCAGTTCGAAAAGTCGTGGTCGTCAGACGAAGGGATATAATTGTAATAATGCAGCTTTCAAGATGACCTTTCAGATGTAAACGTGTATTTATCACCATCGCGTTGAAATATGTACATATGCACGTCGGAGGAAAAACGGCTTGTGATAGCAAAGTTAAAAATAATTGATCAGATAAATTGACGACTTTCACCGATAATCGACAACCTACGACCCTTAGCCGATATCCTAAGGCAACGATTTATACAATCACGACAATGGTGACCTGAAACTTTATGCTTTCAAAAACCGTCCGAGGTTTTGGAATTTTGAGCAGAAATAAATGGATACATGGGTATATTCAGAGGTGGAAGCCAGAATTGCATTTCCAACTCTTTTCAACCTATTCTATTGATAACTATTGGTCAATTTTACTCTTTGACTAAATCTATACCTTTTATCTCTTTATCTAATATGTGAATGTATTTTTGTTTCGCAGCATATGGTTATTCACAACGCCAGACGATTTCGAAGATCCTCTTTGAGCTCACTCCCACCATAGTTACAGCACAATGTCATCTTATCCACTGTGAAATTCATAACTTTATTTTTAAGCCTAAACAAGAACTTACTTAAACTAAACAAGAAAACGTAATTTCATCTAAGACTTTATAATTGTACTGGCAATAGGCATCACAGCCAAATTCTTTTTCTAATTACAATAAAACGACAAATTCGTGCTTACCATGTAATGCCTGCGCGGCTAAATTAGGGCCATTAAGTTCTCTATTATATTCAGCCTTTTAGGTTTATTACAAACACCCATGCTCGATGCAGGACCTTTGGGTAGGCAGGCGAGCACAATTTGAGGAGTTGAGGTCCCCCTAAAGGGCAAATGCGCAGAGCATGATATGCAAAGTTATATTAATCTTTTACTGTACAAATCAATATCAAACACAGAGTTCATTTAAGTTATTGAACGAAATGCAAGGAGAAAAAATAATTATTACTACGGTTTTTTCAATCACATTTAAACAGTTCGAGAGATAACCAGTTCACTCTTTGATCAGTTGACGTAAAAACAAACAATTTTCGTGTGTAAAAGTCTTCGTTTTACCTAGCTGTAATTTTATACTGTCGATAAATCATTGAAGCGTTTAAACATGGTTTCCTTTAAGATCTTTTGTCGTTATACGCTCTCTATTGGGATTCAGGCGATTGCAAGTTCCTTGTCCAAGAAGAAAGCAGTGGAGTATGTGATGGGAACACGCCTTCCGCAATGCAGACACGTAGGGTGGCCAAGGGATCCAGGTGACTCATACAGGGGTCTCCGAGAGGCCCTGGCAGACGAAAACCTATGGACCTCGGGGGCGCGGAGGCACCATAGTGTCCCATTCGTTTGGTCGTTGCCGACAAAAATCAACTTATCAGACTGCCTGTGCTATCGCGACCTCTGGCCTCAAGGGCATGATTTTCATGAGTGTTAGTTGAAAATTGGATGCATTTTTGTGTTGGTGGGAGAGGCATTTAGACTTGGAGGGACCAAAGGGGGTCTGAAAAAAACGAATGTCTAAAAAAAATCAGTTGCACTCACTACTAGTAAGCTCGTTCTTAACTCAAAACGTTTTCGCTGCTGGGAACGGGTTTTGTGAAACAAATTTAATTATTCTAGCCAATTTAATCGCAATTTAATTATTATCACCTTGGAGACTTGTTGGGTTTTTTTTAAAGAATTTATTTGTCACACCCATAGGCCGATGGAATTATTTTTTTAAGCCCGCCCCCCAAATGGTATTGGCCGTGTACGCAACCATTTTATTATACAATGGTCACGTTTACTTGACCAATTCAATTTTTTTAGAATAAGGAGTTTTTCCCTCTCTCCTTCTCCCTCTCTTGGTATCATCAATGTTGACTTGCCGCCATGCCTTTCACCTCCTCCTCCTCTCCCCCGCGGCCCCATTCTCTCATCCGAAATCCGCTCCTCAGCTGATGAAAGAGGACATGCTTCCACCCGGTCCAAAATAACAATCAATCAACAAATCAATCAATTCTTTCGATCTCCCATTCGGCCCTTTTATCCGCCCGCCCGCTC
>LYUA01003350.1:22137-34486 GCA_002093875.1 Calopteryx splendens
AATGGATGGCTGCAGTGAACCAATCTTAGGATTGAAATACTGATGATGATGAGGGTAGCGGTCATTGCTACACATGAATAGTGCACTTTTCGAAAGTAACCGAATATTTTTAGTCCTATTTTAATAGCATTTAGAGGTTACAGAATAATTTCAAAGTGTAGAAGTCACGGTGTGGATGATTAACTATTGCTACAGGAAAGAGAAGATGCCAGAAGTAAAACACTTTTGTGAACAATATTTTTCTAACTACACGTCCACCCAGATTGGTATTGGATTGGATCGGCCACACGCCCTTGCGGCGGCTTGCGGGGCATCATGTAGATTGGTATCTGTAGAAGGGCAAATACAAATGCTCTAATCACCAAATGAACGGTCAAGACAAAGGCAGGCTCCGAACCTTCGAATTTTGGATTGGCTGGCCATGTCCTTAAGTTTCCCGACCATTTAGTCTTAAAGAGGTATTCCGCCATGAGACCAAGAAATCCATGGCCATTATATTAAACCTCTTTCAGCGCAATTATTTAGGTTTCCCACGTTTGCGTTTGCTTTCCCTTTGCCTGCGGATTGCTCCGAGTATTTAAAGTTTTTTTAGGTGCTTTACATTTTTCTCACCGGGCCGCGTCTAGGAAACAAATTATTTTGGGTATATTTGAATTTATTCCATTTAAAAAAATAATCCTTCCGGACCATAGGCAAGCGAAACAAAATATTCACACCCATTCCGGCATTTCACAACGGAATTCTTCGCCGCATACAATTTAATGTATTATTCTACTTCCCACACGTTAAGCGTAACTCTCTCGATAACAAGATTTCGGGAATTTTACTTCGGGAATTTTACTTCGGGAATTTTACTGATCTTCCCGTTTCTTTCGGCGTGCTCCTTTCCGCAGGAGGGAGGACATTCAAATCAGAGCGACGTAAGTGGGGGCACGGGGACGGGGAGAGTCGAAAGGAACGGGTAACGCACCACATGTTGGGCGAGTGAAAAGTATTGTCACATGGAGTGTTTCAAACGAAGGAGGCGAATGCGAACGAGAGGAAGCCATCTGGGGGAAGAGGAAGCGAGGGACGCTTTATAGCTCGTGGCTTACGACCAAAGCGGAACACGTGCTTCACCGCTTCACATAGCAATATTAGTTCATCTGGCTCTATAAAAGACAGGATTCACTGTGCAAGCCGTGCCTGTAAAAAAGGAGTCTTAGGAATCGCATAGTTTCGCAACCATTGGCATTACAAATCCTGGAACCATTTATCACTTCCAAGTAAACAGGAGTACCTATATATGTACTTTGGATGGGAGGTTTGTAGAAAGCTAGGGAATTTTTCCACAATTATTTAAATTTTACCCTAGGTTTTCATAAATATTATTGGTATCAACCAAAAATAGATTTTTCAGCAACGGCTTAATTAGAACATGTTCATAAAATTTCTATGCCAGAGGAAGCGGGCATGATCTAACAATGCTAAATGTGTAACACGACCGATATTCATGGATTTAGTACTTATCAGAGTAATTGCAATGCACAATACTGAATATCATCAGTTCATTGAAATAGGACATAGGTTTCTACGTCTACAATAGCATTACCCATTCTGAAATTAATCTATAGACGTTGAAAATGATGCTGCAGCCACTAAATATACAATAGTTATTCAATAATTGCATTATAACTTCCACATTGTGAAGACTGAAATTGGTAAATTTATCCCAGATAAGGCTTATTTCAACCTAAAATCCCCTCTAAATGAAAGCTATCACATTTAATGAACCTTAAATTTTTATCTAAACTGTGTAATTTATAAATTATTGTTTAAAAACTCTTGCGAAGCCACAAAACTGAAGAAAACCCAACTCCCGGGATTCAATGAATTTATACAAAATGTTATGAATAGGTAATATAATGTTTCCCTCACGGCTTGGTTAAAAACCACGAGTTCATAAAAAATGTTTTTATTATAATGAAATGCATTGCGTGACCATAAAAAATGACGGCTACCAAAAGCATGTTATTGGATTATAATTAAATAATAAACGCTGTTTTCCGGATTTCATAATAGTTTCATAATAATACATGTACCTACAAGACGCCACGAAGACGTGAGGTAGGGGGTGTTAGGTCACCAGCCATCAATGACATTGATTTTTATTGTTATTAGTATCCCACATCCCTTGACACATGGAGTGCTTCAATTCCCACACGTGTTTCCTACTGTTATAGTCACGAACGGTGTGAGGAAAAAACAATGCCTCATTATATCCATCCGTTCATCAGTCGGACCTCCCTCAGCTTCACGTTGTGGTCTCGTCCATCGACGTAATACGGAAGTACCGGTAGGGTTCTTTGACACAAAACGATGCCAACTTTACGGGTTTACACGCAAAACGTCCACTATTGTAACGTAAAAATTACACGTCTGCACCTATAGGCAGCCGAGTAACACGGGCTAAGCATAAAAATAGATGTCAGAGGCAATACATTTGAGAAAACCAGATGATGCATCTTAAACTTAGCCTTAAACAGTGCAAAATTGAAACAAATTGAGTGCCGGTGATTACGCACCTCTTGGGTGAAATCCTAAATGTGCCAAACGAATACATCGCTATGCAAGAATTGAAGCTGTGGATCGTTTTTTGGTGCCTTCAGCAATAAATAATCCAGGGCTCACGGGACTGACCGATTCGGTCACGCGCAATGCTCTCAAAACATAAACATAACACTCCGGCGATCAATTAAATAAACAACATTTTTGTGTTCAGAGGAAAAGATTATATTGTTTGAAAAAAAAACAATAAAATGCAGAAATTGAATCTGGACTGCAAAGACTCGTTGAGGTAACGGGCTAAATTCGTCAGATTTTTTAAGTTATAATGGACTGACTGATAAGCTCAATAGCTTTAGGAAAAAAGTATTTTTTTGAATTTAGAACATTTTATTTATTGAGAAACATGAAGGAGTATATTCCCCGTTTATCCGAAATACTGTAGTTCTAACTGTAAGTATAGTGTCATATAAAATAAATTTTCACAAAACTCTAGCTAATGCCATCCATCACGCGGTTAGGTCCATGACCACTCCAAACATCAACCCTTTTGTAAAGCTTCTTGGGAATGAAAATTAGCATTCTTTATAACTTCTCGCACGTGGTTATAGAAAGCGCTGACGTCGACAGCGTGATATGAATTGCATGCATGAGGCGAGAGCAACGGAAAACGGAGACGAGGCCCCCAAAGGGGTACTTTCATCAGGGAGCACAGATTTTGGAATAAATGTTGGGAACTGCATTTCGATCTCTTCATTCACCCGCGTATTAGGGTGGGGCATGGGAACAAACGGCACCCCTTCCGCTTTGCTTTTCGACTACATAATTAAATGAGACTCATTTTCGGGAATGAATTAAGTGCTGCATTGCTTTCTCCAGCTAGCCAAGTCGCTGGATGGTATGGAGAAAGGCAGGCAGACTTTTCCACGTATGCGACTCCAGAAATGCTCCTGTCCGGGATCACCGAGAGTGTGGTGAGCCTAGGCAGGGTGTCGTCTTTCTCCCCTTCCAACCCGCAGCCCCACCCGCCGTCTAATAAGGACTAAAAATGGCTCCGCCGCGTGGGGTGAAGCGGCGGCTGCCAATGGGGCCACGGCCCCGGGGGCAAAGTGCCGTGGTTTCCAGGGGAGAGGGCAAAGGGGTTGCTTCTTTAAAACCTTTACGGCTGCGATGACGCAGGCGCTCCTCGCAATCTCATGCTGCCGAGAAACGTGGAGGCAGCTGATGTCACGCACAGATTTCAGAAGGATTAGGAGTGGAAAAAGGCTCTCCGCGTGGACCGGGGCTGGAGCCCGACTGCTACATTGTTTCCAGCCGGATTCTGCATCTTCATGGTATCCCATGGACCGCCCTGAGACGCGGGGGTGCATCCCAGCGCACGAGAGATGCAGCGACGGCTACCCGCTCACGAATTACCAAATATTTCGGACTGATTTGAGGAATGACGACCGAGACTAAACCTTAACAAACACTAAGTGCCCTATGCCATACCCCTTGCGCAAAGGAAACGAGAAATATGGAGTTACATATAAAATAGAATCGAATGAATTATCCGCCCTGAACAAGTGAGGTACTCTTGATCCATTCTTAATTTGGTCCTTTCCTAGGGAACTTATGTCAGAAGAACGTGTGCCTTTAAACCTTCTGTATAAACTATTCTAAAGCCACAGAGAAATCTTTATCTCTTCGACAAATGTAAATTTAAGGCATTCGCGGATGAACTTAGAAACTTTTTGCATGAATCTTTAGATAGTATCGGTAAGGAATTGAGGCAAAATGAAAGTACTTTTTGTAAATAGCACGCCGTGGAATCGAAACGTTCGCACCTTCCGCACACAAACAAGATAGAAACGCCCCCATTTGGTAGACCAGTGAAGTGAGACTGGGATTGAGGAAACAGAAGAATTCATGACACAATTAAATAAGCAATCAAATCCAACGATAAATTACTAGAATTGAGAAAAAGGGAACACTAGAATTGAGGGCAAGGGAACTAAACACCAGCCTACACACGCAAACCAAAAAGGTTTGCACTTCACTTACCGAAAATTACAGAAATAAACCCCGGGGGCCTTAATGTACGGAAATCCCAAGACTGTTTGGCTCTACTCGAGGGAGTTAGGGAGTGTAAACGTCAAACCGTTGTTTCATTACAAAATATTAATGGGGAGGTAGAAATCCATACACCCTTGCACCTATGCAAGATGCGGGGGAACATAAGGAGAACAGACCGAGTGGAATACCCAGGAGACACTCTAACATCAGACATAACATGGTGCTAACACACGTTAGGACCATCTGCGGAAATCAATTGAAGAAACTGGCATTCATTTAACGCATAGTGGGGAAAAACTCGAATGAAAAAATTTAAACGAGATGTGTTATTTAACGCTATTCAAACCTCATCTTATGTAAGCATCGAGCATTTGGAACCTCGTGCAGAAGGAAATAATCTTGAAAATAAACAGGATACAGAGGAAAGCTGGCCGTTCCGTGAAGAATGGTTATGAACGAGCATAGAGCGCCACGCTGTAATTGGAGAGTCTTAAATGGGAGCCAATGGAAGCACAGAGACTACATGTGCGTCTTAAACTGTTAGATACATGCAAACCATTCGAGTTTAACACTGAAACAGAAGGAATTATTTTACCTCCACACTACATTGGAAGATGAGAACCCGACGGGAATTTGAGATAGATTGAATGCCCAGGAGGCAGGCGTAGATACTATAGGGAATATTTTTTCTCACGAAAAATTCGTGAGTAGGACATAAATACATCAGTTAGAGCATGAAGAGCGTTGGAGCATCCCGAATGTATAAGGATTAAAATTTGTCTATGCAATTAATTTCATTCGTAGCTGGTGACCTAACACCCCCCACCACACGCCCTCGCGACGGATTACAGGGCAAGATGTAGATGTTTAAGAAGCGGTGTGAGTATTTCACGGGGCCATGGAGAGGTCTGAGAGAGAGGGGTATAATGTCCACTTTGTACACACATTAGAGTGAGCCAATGGAACCATAATTCGAATTCACACAGTGTAATAAAAATTGAAACGCAACCATTACGGAAGGGGCATTCAATTAGCACTCCAACCGGACTCTTTCACTCTAATGCAAAAAAATTATTTTAGACTCCGCCCCGGGCGGTCAAACACCCTTTCGAATTTCGCCTCGACTTTCTTTTCTTCTTTCATATCTTGCTGTAGTACTTTTCAAATTGACGTCAATGGCTTTAGTTTATCAACGAATATTCGTTTTTCCAGCTTTATTCAACCAATTGTTCTGTTCACAAACTAACTGCAGAGATATGAAGCTGGACGCCAATCAAGTGGAATATTCCACCTTCACGCATTCAATGATTTGATTTCAATGTCCCTGCTAGAAGGGGTAGAAAAAGGGAAAGAAAATGGGCGAGGAGATAACATCCCCTTTTTCACCTGAGGACAGCAACAAATTATAATTTTTCAATGGCACATTCGGCGATTTCAGTTGTTCATATCTTCATGATAAACTGTAAGCCGCGGCGAGGGAATGTAGGAGGAAGTGCTAGATCACCAGTCACTAGCGTTATTGACGGTTATTACCTACCGTTGTGATTGCAAGTTATGCAGAGCAAAAGGATTCCATTTATCGGTTTGCTCGGCAGTCAATTCCCCTGAACTTCTCGTCGTGGTCTCGCCTCCAATCCAAGGCGGTGCTACAATTATTCCCTCGGAGTCAGCGTTAAACTTGAATGATTTTTTAAAAATTTAATAGTTCAAATTGTCAAACTGCAATAAGTGCTCGTGGAACCTCAGCGCTGCGAGAGGCATAATGATGAATTTTAACGTAAGTAGAAGAAATATATCCCTAGGTGTCATTCTCAGAAATTTCGCCGCCATGACCACAAATAATATTCCACCACAATTAACCACTTCCGAACAAACATTTTCCTATGCTGTCATATTAATGAAAGGGCGCGTTTTGCATCTATGGGCCACCTGGAGATATTTGGGCAAACTGATATATAGGGAGCGGATACCTGAGAGACCGATGTTCCCATGGAAATTATGCTATGACGGTATAGTGTTTTACTTGAATGAAGAAAGCGGCCGTATATTCCACTATAAAAGGCGGAATGCAAAACCTGATACCCGATATTTTAATAGTCGAGTGGCATTTATTCGTTCTCCGCTGTGCACCTTAGATACCTAGTGGACTGAAATCGAATAAAGCTAAATCCACTTTTTCAATTTCAACAAAATGTTTCACTTTTCAGTTGTTTTACGAAAATGGCATACAACAAATTTATGAAATCCCAAGAAAAACAAACGACGCCATGTTAACTATTGGCGCTTTCGCTTCATCCGTCAAAGAATCCGTCAAATTTGGAGAAATAGGTCAAAAATATCCAACGCACGTTTTTCGCGACAAATTGTGATGTGGATTCCGCTCGTGGAAGGTCAGGCCACCAAATTTCACTTATAAAAAAATATTTCATCGGATTAAATATTTTGTTGAAGAGATTTAGCTTTAGAAGTATTTGCCTCTCTTGAATACTCATATAGCCATTTATCTGAAAATTAGTTACGCACTGTTTTTAACCCTATTTTCCCCAATTGAACTTCACGTTCGCACGCTCAAGTGCTGCCTTAGCTATGCATATCAGCATAAAGAATGAAGCCTCTGCGCCACTCCGACGAAGAAAACTCGAGCCCCAACTTCCTCCCCTCCCCCCTCCCCCATTCCCCACTCCGGATAAGATACGCATGATACGGAGGGTCAGCCGTCACGAGTGGAATTTGGTCGTGGACATTTCTGCTGCTTTTGCTTGTTGACCTGACCTCAAATTACATTCCCATCCCTTTAATGTTTCATCAATACACAGCAATTAACAAGTAAATTCATGCCCATATTACCCCCTCGCCCCCCCCCCTTCCACGACAGTGCTCTAATAGGGAATAGAATCCCCTCGGCCACGGCTGTTTGGCCACTTGGAGCGGCACTGCAGTGAGGAATACTTTTCTGGTGTTTTCTCGATAAAGCGACCATCCCAACTCTTTTATGCGTTAGTTTTTTTCAACACATTCCAGTTTATTCCTATCTAGAGGTCCTTCACTCAACGGAAAAAGAAAGGTGCTAAAGAGAACGCGGTCACTCTGCGACTGACGCTTCGTGGTCGCCAACCCATTTCCCCAAAGCCTTTTTTCCCCATAATATCTCTCTCTCTCTCACACATTCAAATTCGTTGTTTCTTCATCTCCTGCGTTTTCAATGTGCATGGTAAAGGGCATTTCTGCGAGGTTCTTCGTAATCTTGTCACATGCGATTCAGTTTAGGAGTAGTGCAGGCGATCGTTCCTCCAGGAGACGTAGGTACATAATAAAAGAGGTTTTTCCGAAAATTCTTAATTCCTCCTGGTTCAGAAAATTTTACTCCTCCTCGGCTTTACAAAGGGAATCGGTCTGATTTTAATGGCGTTAGCACGGAAGGATCTTTCATTGTTTATCGTCATACCAAGAAGGAACTGAAGTTTGTGGCACCAGTTCCGCCGTACCACTCACGTACGGCGTGAGAGAGATGGCTTGTGCCACAGAGGAATACCGCAGAATATCGCCGATGGAATCAGGTTAGATAGCCACGTGCCGTTTTAAATATAGTCATTTTACCGCGATTACGCAGCTATACACGATTAGCGCTATTATAGTTTGGTGCGGCCGCGACTTTAGATTTTCAATCAGTCAACGGTGGAGAAATGCATGCGTTATACGTTTTCTTTCAATTCCTTAAAATAGAAATATTTTTGTCTCATTTTCCAGTTTGGGAATAAATGAGGAGATCCTTCGGCGATTTGCAATAATTTCAGAGCATTATCGATCGGGATGTGCATTTAGCGGATGGCATCTTCACGTAGGTGTTAGCTGCTCTGCCCTTGCTGCTCCTTATATGAAATTCCACCCATGGCATTATCTGTCACCCACGGCATACAAAGTGTTAATTATCAGAGCGTCTATTGCGAAGGCGGCGGTTCTGCCAATTGGCCAATGGTCAGAGGAAACCTTAGGATCCAAACATAAGGGTACACTTAGCTTCGGGGTGTAGCTTGCAAGGGAAATGTCTGGCACGGCGGTAAATGATGATCCATGTGGAAGGTTGTTCCTGACTTCAGGAACATTTAAATGTGCACAATGAAAATCATGATAGGATAAAATGGGAAGCACCGTGCGAGAAAGAATCCGAATCTAAAGGAATTAGAGAATCTCCTTTGGATGAAAGTGAACATGATTTGAAACGAAGGCATGGGAGAGGTTAACACAGCAGTGGATTTATTGTAACTTTTAATTCATTTCTTTCTGGCTTTAAAATTATTAATCCGCGATTAAGAAACAATAATTTTATCTTCTATGAATGTGAACATTTCAGTAAAATTCCAATAATTAATTATTAACCAAAATTAATCGATGTCGTATCGACATCGATTAAGCATCGATATATGTGATTTAAAAAAAACTAACCACTAGTGATGAATCGACACTGACACTGAATTTATTTAATCCATGAATGCAACCCTTAAGTCACCAAAAGTTTTATTAATTCGAGCTCTAAATATTTGTGTAGGTTAATGATACCGATTCCACCATTTTGTCTTTGGAGGAGCCCCTAATCGAACGACGTTCTCAATTGCATCAAATTTGAACTCTGGAGCTCAAAATCATAGCAATCTTAACCTTTTTGTAATGACCAAAATAAGGAAGAGTTGCATTTTCGCCAGGTTCTTTCCACTGTCTCGTAACTTGGCGAAACGTTGAAATTATAGAGAAACTATTGAATATTGTCATGGTTTAGTACGAGTAGTGTTCCGTACCTTTTCATTGCGATCCTCGCAATTTTCATCCCCAAGGAATAACAAAGATCTTCATTGATGTAATGTTTCTGTCAAAATGATTTTCGAAGTCCAACTAATAGGTATTATGTTCAAATCTATGTGAGACATCATGAAACGTCAATTTAGATGATATATATGACCTGACACGCACCGCCCTTCTCACGAAAACTGTTGAAACTGAGATTCCTGAGGGAATAGGAGAAATCGTGCGGCAATTTACTGAGGTTTCCCGCAAAAACGGGATTAACCTTTCCACAAAAACCTCGGCGATTATGTACCAGAAAAGGACGCCATGCTCCGGCGCCGTTAGAGCCGGAATGAGTTGCCAAAGAGAGGCTGGTTGGAGAGCAAACCCCGTCTTCCTTTGTAAGCTGCTGGGGACAAGATGCAGCCTCACTCCACCGGAATGCAGAGCCTAAAAATGGAGTGCATGATAAAAAGGCTGCCGCGAGGTGGCGTGGGAAGGGGGGCTTGATGTGGAATCGAGAGAGCGATGGGGGAGGGAACAAGTGCCGGGGAGGTTGTTGCGGGGTGGGGGAACGCGCATGGTGGGGGAGGGGCGGGGCGTGGAGAGAGCGGCGATGTGGCAACGGCGCGGGTGACGGCAACGCAGAGGGGAGTGATTGAGCGCGGGGAGGCGCGGGAGGAGGGGGAGGAGGAGCTCGCAGGGCCGCCCGCCGCCGTGGGAGAGAGAGAGTCTGGCCGTTCTTGCGGCGCACGCAGTTGGCGGTGGGCGATACGCGAGGATGTATCGATGCAGGGATGAAAAAAATCACTTTTCGGAGGAGAATTTGCGAAGGGAACGTCGTCATCACTGTTTTCAGAAAAAATTACCTATCCGAATGTACATGCTCAATCAAAAAAAATATTAATTTTGGCGTATATAAGGGGAGTGTTTTTGATATATTTTCTCTCCACAAGATTTATGTTGTTAGGCTGAGAGCACACAAAAACTAATGAGCACGAGGTTTTGTGAACAAGAGCTATTTGTGACTGCAAAATAAACTATGACTACACGACGTTATGAGTAAATCAGGTTCACATTACCGATTAACCTCGGGCCCTAATTTAAACTTTTTTTATCTTTTTAAGAATAGCAACGAATTATAGACCTATTTCAGTAGATGGTCGCAAACCTTAGTTTCACTCAACAAGTACAAAGAAAGCAAGGAGGGCTTTCTCTTCCTTCGAGGGAAATACAGCCATTCAAAGATTATCTCGGCCATCTTCCTTAAGTTCATTAATTTAGGTTTCTTCCCGTCGACCTTCATGTTATATTGACATACGCAATGATTAATCACTCCCACAATTTTGTCTTTCTCTGCGTTAAGGCCATGAATCTGCACTTTAAAAACATGACTGTTCAACGGATACGAGGCGCAAAGACGACAAGTCAAGCTGCCAGTACTCAAAATTACGCTATTCCCCCGTATGCTTTTACAGAAAATAAAATGAATGGCATCGAGAAATCAAAGGATAGTTATAGCATGAGTAAAAAGTAGTCTATTCAATATATCACCAGTCTCTTTTCTATTGTAATAGAAACTGTTCTCCGGTGGAGAAATGCTAAAAATATTCACACAGGATACTAATCAGGTAATTAATTCTAAAGATAGATGCGGTGTTCGGTAGGTTATTCGCCGTATCGTGGAAAAATTCAACTTCGCCCCTAGATGCTCCCCGACTTCAATCGCTTATTTTCTGTTCATAAAATAATTCCAGGTGACAACGAATTCAAAACCATTTTTTTGGAAAAGATAACACATACCGAGTCAAAACTTTCAGAAAGGTAGACGTTAAAGACTTACTTCTACAGCTTAAGGGCCGTCGACAGAGAAGCTAAGGATCGGGTGTAAAAATTTATGGAATGCCTCCTATATAATTACATGTAGGAAAATGTCTTTCTCGTTTCGCAGAGATCTCATTTCTCATGCACTAGACACTCAAAACATCAGGTTAGTAGCTCCTATTGCCCAGCCCGGTAGAGAGATAAATAAATATCCCGAAAAAGCTGAATACAATCGATTTAAACTATTTTACAATATTTTCGTTCGACGCCGAAATTCTCAAATATAATTGCGAGTTCCACCGTGGATTTCCTGAACCTATGGCAATTGTATAGAATAGTCACACAAAATGACAAAATTGGGATTATCATGATAGACTGAATTCTGAAACCATTTAGTCAGAGTTTTTCAATTATTAAGTGAAATACTATGAATCTTCGAGGAGCATATTCCCTCGAATGGCGGAAGAGGGGCTAGATTTTGTTTCGCGTGGGTGAATTAAAGAGATATCTAATACCATCATGTAGATATACTAATTCCTATAATTTTAGCTTATTGAATGAATGAGAGTACAACTATAATATTCCTAATTCCTTGGACGAAGAGAATATGGAATATATTGCCAATCTTAATGTAATTTGGGAACACGTTTCAGATGTAATTTAATGAGCAAACAAAACATTCACCATAGGAAGCATACTTTGCTATAAGTAATGGAATTTAAGAAATGGTAATTCTTCCGAAACTCTATTTTCTGTTTCTCCAATTATTTTTCTTCTTCGTCAAACCTGCATTTGACGGAAACTGAATAGTAAATCAGGAGAATGATAAAAGCTGTTAGTAAATTATAATATTTGGTGGCAAGTTGAACCTTTGTTTCTCCGAATGGATTTCCAATGCAAAAACTGCAGTTGATAGACTTTGAATAAGTACTCAGGAGGATTACAAAGGCGTCAGTAAATTATATTTCGATGGATTCAGGCTCAAACTTATGAAACCACATGATGATTAAGAAAATAAATTTCACAGACTTTTTCTTTCAATTTCTATCAATGTCAATCTTGGTTTAATCTGTGGAACGCAAAGTGTATTTTACCCAATTCCCCTTCATTAGAATGGAATTCCACAATGTAACGGCCTCAACCATTC
>LYUA01003351.1:23697-34290 GCA_002093875.1 Calopteryx splendens
TTCCTCGTGTGCCATATGCAACCCTCCTCCCCAACGCGCTCTCTCTCCCTCCCTCCCTCCCCCAGACCCCTGGCTCAAAATCTCTCTTTCAAGTGCAGCCCTCCTCTCACCACTGGAGTTCAGGAGCCCCCTCCCGACCCTTGCTCATTGCTCTCTTGCGTTTACATGTGATGGGTCGATTTTGGGATGAGCATCTGAAACTGAGCATCAAGTATTTGATTTCATAAAAATTCAAGAGGAATAATTGAATCTGTGTCAGCTCAAAAATAGCTCGTTAGGTGCCAGAGTAGTGACATGTCATCACAATAACCGTGGGTGTGCTAAGGGAAGAAGGTCTAATTGGGGAGAATCCAAAGGAAGCTCTTTGAAGTTCCACTTTGCCAGAGTTTTCCTACTCAAAACATCTTTATTCTTCGAAAACATCACAACACCAAAAATGACTTATTTTTTATGGCCCCAAAATATTCTAATGGTGGGATTTAGAAAAGTTTGATCTTTCATAAAAATGATTTCAATCTGTGCTGCTTCTGCAGCGAGTCAGTTATTTTGCTGTGGGTTGTGTTTGAAGCCCATTGGAATGATTCCATGTGCGTAACCAAGGACTCTGTGAGAAATATGATTGGTGTGGGCCATTTAAATACACCAAAGTAATTCTAATCTAAGTCATGTGGAACAATTATGAATGGATATAGAGTTTGGCTTATTTAAACCGCTTACAACTATGATATTCCTTCTCCGAGTCTAAAAAAACTCCTTGGTTACATGCACGGAAGCATTCCAGTTTCAAACTCAACCCCCCTGGGAGTAATGACTAGGTTCCAAAGATGACAAAACACACATCACCCTGTGCAGGCAATTGTTTTTTCCCATGGCGTTACCAACCGCACCCTTGAGAGTGGATGATGGGAATGGCGGGAGTGAGTGCTTCGGTCACGAGAGGGGGGTTTAATTCTTGAGTGCACCCAAGTAATTAGGCTGCTCATCTCAGAATGACTCTGGGTACTCTTTCATGGCTCACACACACACTGCCTCGTTACGGCTTCCTAATTTGCATTCTTCTTTTGAGTGTTGCTTTTGTTGGGTGTCGTTTTGCTTGCATTCTTGGCTGTTGCTCTCTTTCTCTCACCTTTAATCAAATGGAGGAATGGTGGCACAGCCAAACATTTTCAAACCCATGGTGTTGGTTTTATTCTTGGTGATGCTCAAAAACAGATAGTGGTGCAAGTTCTTTTTCTCATAATCCATGGTAGGCATACGTTTGAGTGGTTGCTGCTATATCACCCTTTGAGGAAAGATTAATTTTTTGTGGGAAGTACTTACATCCCTGTTGCAACGGACACTATTTCCATTCATCATTAGTGTGTGTACTCCACTGTGCACTTGAAAAGAAATGAGGCAAGTGTCCCCTTTGTACCTCTTTTGATCCCCAACGACTGGGATACGTCTACTACCAACAAAGAGTGTTGGTAAGGTGCTTCAAAATGTGTTGTGAATGGTACAGAGGAGTCTGCCATTCTAACCCTTTGTAAACAAATAGCTGAATATATAGGATTAGCACTGTATATGTGTAAAGTTGAAAGAAACTCAAAAACTCGTGTTTAGAAGAAAATTTCCATTGGTGATTGTGTAAAAAAGATTTGTTGAGGAAGCATTTTCACTGTCAAAATAAGCCTCCAATTCATAATAAGTGGATTTACGAATGACTTCAGAGGAGCGGCTTTCTCAAGTGCTGTGAATAAGTAGATTGTGCTTTGTTGTGTTTTATTTTGAGGACCATGAAAGGGAAAGTTGTCAGGGAAGGTCGTTCTCACTGAAGCTGCTGTCAAGCTCAATTAAGAAACAAATCCACTATAAAGCACTATATTGTGTAAGATATTCTTCTATTAGTTTAATAGCCTGCTTCAAGAAGCAGTTGTTGACTGACTGATTGTACTTCTTCCTGAAAACACTCATGAAAGAATTATCTTTCTTACAAAAATGTTGTGATATCTTACTGCAGTTGATATTATGACAAAATATCTGGATTAGAAACAATTGAGATTGCATGGCTATAATGTTTACCTGAACTTAAAAAATGAGACAGCAAAACTTAAAATGGGAAGGTTATTTCACATGCTGTAAATTGGGTGAACATTTTTGTATGGCGTTTTAAATAGGTAATGTGGTGATGTAATGATGAATTTTGGTTGATTAAAATTTGGAGTTGGAAGTGTTTAATAAGTTGTTAAAAGAGAAATGACATGAATAATAACTGTTGTTATATTCTGAAGAGAAGTTAATCTGTTAATATATGTACATAAAACTAGAAAGATTGTGGTAGCAACTACTTGTATGTACTTCATCATAAAAAGGGAAGTCTTTCTTTTTGTCTCATAGTTGACCATAGTTTGAATTGATGAGTTTATTTATATTACAGTAATAGAACTTTTAATCACAACATAATATGAGCCAAACCAAAAGCCTTTGGAGGAATGATACCAATTTGCTATAACTTCCACTAAGTATGTACTTATTTCAAAATTCCTAGTCTAACAGCTAGGTTATGAATGGCAGCAGGAGAGTACTTATAGAAAGTCATCTAATAGCATTTTGAGTTGTCAGTGAACTGACAGTTAATTTTATGATCCAAAGGCTTACTTTAGGATGCAATCATTTTCGCAGTTGAGGCTGGTGGATACAAAATTTGCTAGTGTTCTTGGCTGTGATTTTTGTATTCAATACTCATTGAAATGTGAAAGGATAAAACATTCATTGGTTGATTTTCTGAGATCAGTAAACCTCCATGCATGATATAGCAGGTAGTGTAAATCTTCTCTGCCTAAAACTATTATTGTTTAGCTGTACATAGTTTACTTTTGAAAAAGAAATATTGCTTATTTCATTTTTTGTTAACTACTCATGGATTAGTCATTAGCTGCATATTTATTATATCCTTCTTTTGTTGCATGAATTTGTAATGCAAGAGATTCACTGTACAGTAGTGGTTGATTGGGTGTGTAACAATCTATTTTTATAGTTATAAACCAAAAGTAAAATTTGTTACCTTCCTTGAGTTTTTCATATTTTTGTATTCTTTGAGTGCTTAACAGTTTAATGGATCTATGCTTGCTTTTTATTTGTCTTTTTATTATTATTTGCCATGACTGCATTTAATATATTTACACAAAATAATCAAGTGTTTTCAAAGAAGCTCTTAGAGCTCTTTACCTGCTCTGTTGTATTTAAATTCAGTGGTGTCATTTTTGCAGACAGACTTCTCTTTTACATAATTGGAATCTCATTTAATGTTCCTCATTGTTTCTTGACTATTTATGGCCATTATATTGTACTTGAATATGTTTTCCCAATCAAATTGTCTTCCGTTTTTTATTTGATAAACATGAAAACTGCTGAAGTCTGGTATATTTGATATGAGAATCAGAACGCTAATGTCATTTTTGCTGTCATTTTAGTCTGATTTATATAAATAAAACACCTGGAATGTGTTACCAAAAGTCATTCATTTCAATTGTTGCCTCTGCGCATTCATATTCTCCTATTAACCACTTTGTTTTCTGAAATTTATTTTCCTTGGGGAGAATGCTCTCGTTCATAGATTAGATAGGAAACCTCTCATCTATCTTTTCCTTGCCACTGCCCATGTATGATGAGACTTTTCGTAAATGATGTTGAACATGAAAGTGGAGAATTTGGGATTGAATTCTATGATTAAATTTTAGCAAAATGTTGGAATGTGGTAATTTTATTAGATGCAGTTTTCATCAATATCACGGGGCAGTTTAATTCTGTCAGTGATTGTTTATTCCATTTCAAGAGAATGATGGTGATGCATTATATTTTGGAATAATTATAGAGGTGGACAAAATGTGGAGATGAACAAAAATTTCATTCTCTTTCCTGAGACTGACATCATTCATGAAATTCTCTTTGATAAATTGAGTGTCTGAACTGTTCTTGAATATTACCTGTGTTGTTATTTTGGTTCTTGTTGTGTGCAGGGAGAAGATGGTGGATTAGAGTCACCTTCTGTCAGATCAATGGATGATGGAAGATGGTGTTTTCATTTTTGCAAAACGTCTTCTCAGCGTTGATGAAGCATGGCATGATGCATTTCATACTTTTAATGAATAGCATGGATGAATGGAGGATATGTTTAAATGTTCCTTTTCTAGGCAATAAGTGGAAACTTTGACCTGTCCCACTCTTTTATTTTTTCCAATTTTTGATGTGATTTACAATGGTGAATAAAGTATGTAAAGTAATAAATTATTTTGACTGTGGACTTAGGAAATGCTTGACATTCTTAATACACACTCCATCGAACATTTCATCCAAAGTGTTGCATTTAACTGAGGCTTGTCCTTTTTATCAACTGGTATGGGAAGACCTTGTTGTTATTTTCATTTAAGAAAATTTTTCATTCTGTGATGACTTATTCCACACTGTGCTAAGGTATTAAAATGAACTGTATATGGCTTTCAGAATTTTCAATCAAGCTAAGTGATTGATATAATTTTTTTCTATTACACCTGTGACATGATTTGTGTCTCTGTATGCACAGAAAAAGAAAATTTGTTTAAAATGGCATTCTGTTAATAGTATGGCATTAAAAATAACTGTGTGCTGTGCCTGAATGGCACTGTCATGGATTCTATTACCTAATTCAATCATAAAGAGTTAAGGAAATGAATGCTGATTTTTTTTAAGGTGAGTGGCCATTAGAATGTAAATTCCAATTTTCATACAGCTCTCACCACCTCTTTTGGCTTGATGGCAGTGCATGAGAGATATGCTGTCATTTACTCAATCAACTCATTTCCACCAGGTAAAATGCCCAATATGTTTTGATGTGCTCAGTACTGGGTCCTTGCATTTCTAAAATTGAGTCAACACTTCTTATATAGACTAATGGTGTCCATGATCTACTCTTAATGCTATTTATTGCAATGAATGTATCTTGTTATATCAGGTTATTATGTTGACAGATCATAAATTTAAAAGTTGC
Source organism: Calopteryx splendens (assembly GCA_002093875.1). Taxonomy (NCBI): domain Eukaryota; kingdom Metazoa; phylum Arthropoda; class Insecta; order Odonata; family Calopterygidae; genus Calopteryx; species Calopteryx splendens. The sequence continues at coordinate 28,703 of LYUA01003351.1, forward strand.
AATGCATTTAAATTTATAAACAAATACAGCTATTATCATTGTTTTTCAAGACAATCTTCTGACCTTTTTTTATTAAATATTGGCAAAAATATTATCAGCACAGACCCATTTATTTGACAACATACTGCATCCTAGTGAAGTTGCTAAATGGATGATGTTCTGATAATTTTCCTTATCAATTTTTACTATTGGATTGTTGTGTGGAGAAAGATGACATGGGGAGGAAATCAATTATTGGAAATATATGGAGAAAAGTTTCAGAAAAGGTTTAATAAAATAGAATGTCTTTTTTTCAGACAGTCATTGATTTAGCAAAGAAAAATCAATCTTATGTTCTCACTTCTGAACTACAGCATTTGAGACAGGTCAACCTTACTTTGGTGAAACAATTACTATCTTATTCTGTGATGATTGTGAGTTATTTTGCAAAAAGGTTTCAGTTCATAGTTTTGTCAAGTCTGCACTAGGTTTCTTTCTTAATAATGTAATCCAAAGGATCATGGATGCTGCAGATTTCTGCTCAAATTTAGTCTTTCTGATACCACCACTAAGTTTTATGTGGTATTATTTTATGTTCTCAGCATTTTACCAGGTAAGAAGATTTTTGGTTTTTTGTTAGTGTCTTTAAAAAAAAGTATTATTATATTCAATAGGTTTTAATTCCAGAGTAATTCAAGTTGTAGGATATATTTGACTCTGTTTTTTAAATGGAATTGATGTAGTAAGTTCATGTGACTGGTTTTTCTTTATATGTAAATGTAAAGGAAGATAAAGAGGTGATGGACAGTTTTCAAGAATCTGAAGATGTCTAGTAATTTTATTTTGTCGCCTAGGAAACAATTTTTTTGTAATAATGCATTGTCTAGCCTTTGTTTAACCTTATGTATTTAGGAAAAGTTTATATTCTCCTAATCAAGAAATTGGAAAAGCAGACTGAATATTCATAGAATGAGACATTTTTGTAGAACTTTAAAAAGTGTGAAACATTTGTACCCTTAATTGTAAATAATGGAGTCTTGTTTGATAGTGTGTATTGATGTTTAAAAATGGGATACATAAATTGATGGTGCCATTTGAGGAAGAGTGGAAGTTAAACTTGTGATGCCAAAGTTCAGGAGAATCTCAAGACTGTCTTTAAAAAAATAATTGGATTTTTTCCTTGATGCAGGAGATATCAGGATGAATCTCTAATATCTAATAAAATGTTTCTTTACTACATGTGAAATGTTCACCAAATTTACATGTATGAAAGTAATTATGCATGTACCATAATGAATTTTTTAAGATCATTTTACTTGGTGATTTTGGAAGGCAAAGATGACACTTGTAGGTTTATTTGCTCATGGCTCTAATTAGTTTAAGAGCTGAATTTATTTTTTTTATCTCTTAAAAACTGTTAGATGTGTCAGTTATAATGAAATGTGGACATTTTTATTGTTTCCATTTTAAAATTAATAGAAGATTGATTCAGTGGAACACTTTTCTCAATAACTGTAAATATACTTAAATAAACCTCATTTTTTAACTTCCCCTTACACCAATAGTGATAAAACATTTCACATTATGGTGTCTTTGTTTTATAGTGTTCATTATGAATCATTCACTCTTCCAAAGACCAACCTTTGTTTCATTCTGCTTTTGAAAGATTGATACCAGAAAAATTGTTCCAATTTAGTATGTGAAGTGCTGTTTTGATTGGTGGTGATAAAAAAAGGTATTTTTAATACATGGATTGTTGTTGCTACCGATTGCACCTCTTTGTTACTTCATGGAACTTATTTCTAGCATTTTGAGACAATCACGACACAACTTCCTCGGGTCGTGCCCACCTGTGAATCTGAACTCAGAATTGAAAGCTAATTAGCAGAACATTACCAGTGGGAGAGGATTATGCTTGCTAAAATTGCGTGTTCACTGTATTTTTTTGTATTTCTGCTTGCTTTAACTGCAAGCATATTATGTAAAAATTGTCATCTCTGACCAGAAGCAGGCACTAATTCTGATCACAGATCAGGAGGAGGCATGTAAAGTTATTGCATGTGTACATTTTATTGACACTTAGTTACTTATTTGTTGAATAAAGGGGAGAATGCATGGTTTTTCTCATTTTGCATCAGTTTTGTTGTGGCAAATGTGCCATATTTTTATTCTGCATTTTTATATGCCTTCCAAAATTTCAGACTAAATATTTGTTTTGTGAGTTCATATTTTTGCTGTAAATAAATGATTGAAGTTTCCTTCAATGAACTTGTAAAAATTCTATTACTCTCACCAAATGATAAGGCTCTTGTGTAGTAATATCTTCATAGACATGCCAAATTGAGAAAACACTATTGAATTTACACTGTGTGAAATTGAACTGACATGAGTTTTAATGTCCAAAAGAACCTGAACCATGTTGCTGTGTTGTGTTCCAAAAGCCTATGTAGGTGTTATATAATGCTATGATATATTATTTATTCTTAATAAACAATGTTAAAGAACTGATGTGTTTTAACAAAATACTTGGTTCTCAATATTTTTTACTACACAGGTGGTAACTTACAGTGATGCTATTTGTTCAGACATTGGAAATATTATATTTTTTCCAAAACGTGGCGTTCATATTCTAAGACTCAAAATTATTACAGTTTCATGAACAGTTTTGTCTGAAACTAAAAACTGCTTTACAAGTGACAGGCAGAGTAGATGTCCCACAGACAGAAGCTTGCCTACTGAGAACAAATATGGTTGAGGCACCAGAGAATGAGCAAAAATCCACCCGAAGGTTGGTTTGATAGCTGAGGGAACAGCTTACCCACTGTAAGTAAGCCCAATGGGGTAATGAGGGGGGCCAGTTCACTATTCCCTGTGCTGCCTACAGTTTCCCAGGGGGACCTGGTACCTGAAAAACCTCACTGCTTGCAGGGTGAAGCTGAGGGTGTCACCCAGAATCGAACCCTCCAATTAGTATCCCAAGCAACACTCTACCCACTGGATTACCACAGCACTAAAAAGCACAGTAATCAACCCAAAGGTTGGTCAGTAGTCCAATGCTCTCCTCTCAGGGCAACCACTCCCCTTTAATGAGCAAAGCAGCCCTGATAAAGTGTGTGATCAAAAATCTAACCAGGCTGTTGAATGGACTCAAAATACGTAATGTGGCAACTGCATTAGTAATTTCTGAATCACACACCTGCATCAGCATGAAAGAGATAACAAGACAGTTTTGACTTTAGAAGGAATGTTCTCCACTGAGTCGGGCTGCTCTTCAGGGGAAATTTCCCTTTCCCTTAGAGCCATATTCAATCTCCTATCATCAACCATCATCAAATAGGCAATGATGTAACTCTGGAGTCGGAGATTCATAGGAGTATCATGGTCGCCAGTGATCATACAACTTGAAATGGCAGTGATGTTCTTTCATGTTTTGATCCTCTATGGTGTGACCGGTCAATATTTATTGGTGGGCAATTGCTCCTAATTATGTGGAATCTGTAATGCAGAGACATCAGCTAATACTTGAACAGAGACAAATGAAGGATCCTCACTGGCCTTTTGTTATTGGTGGAAAATTTTTAATTATTATTTTGACTAAAGAATTATCTATCTCTAACAGTCATTGGGGCCGATATTGAAGGAAAGATGAACTTCTGGACTAATGCCTTGTTTCCATCACTAAACATAACATTTCTCCCATGGTAAATTTATACTAGAACAATTTCAATAATGGAAATGTTCAAAAAGCCAACAATGGTTGCTAATCCTGCCATGGCCGAGAACCTAGTTAAATTGCCCATGCCATTACTTTTTTGGAACTTAAGTGAGGCAAAATATTGTTAGGAAGGAATGATTGGAAGCATTCAATAAAGAAATTCGTTGATGGATCAATTGGTATCTTGAGAGCAAGCCCAGTTGTTTCGAGAGGATCAATCAAATTTCTCTGGATCAGTAAACTTATTGACTTAAGTTTATTGTTTACCATAATGCCTACTTTGTTTTATTTTTCCTGCATCCTCCACCATATCGTATTTTGAATGGAATTATCTATATTTGTTATGTAAATCTTTTGGGGGACATGAATTATTAATAAATATTATAACTATCAATGATTATTGTTGATGTTCCATGGTATGATGTTAGTGATGGAAGCAAGACACTTATATAAGCACAAAAATTCATGTTAGCATTAGTTTATATTTATTTCACACTTCATTTGTATAATTCATAACCATTTTCTGGAGGGCATTCCATCAGGCATATTTTAATGGTTGGTAAGTATAGTTTTACAAGGATTAAACCTTTAAGCATTGGATAAGCTAGAGTTTTCCATCCCCTAGTAGATTTCCATTTTTACTACCCACTCTTCCTCTTGGAAATGAAAATAAGTGGGCCTTCACTGGTAATGCCATTAATGTCATTTTACTAATCACCAAAATTTGATCAGCATGGCATGTGAGTTTATTGCATTAAAATTTATTTATTATAATTCTCATGGACAGTTATGTTTGTGGTGACTACTGAAAAGGACAGGTTTAGTATGCCTTAAGTGTTGGCTGAATTCTAGATTAAACAGATACTGCAGTCTCCCATTACCTTTTGCTCCCTTTGATGATGACAAGTTTCAAGAAGAAGAGGTAATCGTTGATGATATGAGTTTGTATTTAAGGTCATGGGGAAGAAAACAAGGAGTAATTCATGAAAATGCCTTCAAAATCTGGCAAGCTGTCACAGTCATCTGTGACTGGAAGTGTCCATCGTGTGGCTAAAGTGATGTTTGGAAAGAATACTAGGCACTTTCTTCTTCTATTTCCTCAATCCGTTGATTGGTTGGCAGCAATTCTCCTCCATTCCTCTCCATTTTCTGTTAACAATTTCAGTTCCCTATGTGACTGTGTACCCATATCATATGTTTTAGGAATTTTAATCTTCCTCTTTTGCTCTCTACCCAGGGGAGGGTATCTCTGGGTTAAATTCGTGGTAGATTGTTTTTGAAGAAGTACTTTTCAGCAGTGTCGGATGGCGTTACTTATTCTCAAGTAGTTCACTTTAAAGATGGTGCTGTACAGGGCACATGCCTGGCGGTACTTTAGAATCAAAATATTTTTTGTTTTTACTTAATAATATATTTTTTATTTTCGTTGGTAATATTTGATCATTACGACTTATATCCGAGGTATCTGAGGATTCGTTGATAACAGGATTGTGGGAGAATTTGAATAAAATATTTGAAGTTACCTTTTAGGCATTTATTGATAAACAGTTCAATAGACAAAGAAAATTATAGAAAATAACAGCCATAACTCTCTGAATATTAAAAAAAAAATATTACAAAATAAGTTAGTATATTATCATGTACTCATCCCACTAATATTGACACATCCTCCACATACATGGTCATAACATTCAATTAAGAAATTGACAATGTATAAAAGACATCTATAACAGAAAAATAACTAATAGACCTACATTGCATGATCAACTTTAAATTTATCACATGGAAAAGTAGCACAATGTGTTACACATTACAGATGTTGTCAAAAATAGGAAACCTAGCAGTACAGTACATAAAAACAACAAAAAAAAGCAGACAGTAATCATTAAAAAGG
>LYUA01003353.1:52808-63138 GCA_002093875.1 Calopteryx splendens
CAAAGGAACTTTCCCCTCCACTCGCTACCATTCTGCACATCGAAGTGCCACCAACTTACGAATGGACTCTACTAAGCTCGATGGTGTGTGAAATTCACACATCAGGGTAGGGGGGGCTAGTTCCTTTCCCTGTTCTCCCACAACAGATATCGAGGTGTTTACTGTGATTCTAAATTTGACAGGTTTTTCCTAAGTGAAATATTTTGTTTTAGATAGCTGAAGAGCCTCCCCATTTTTGAGTCTAATAGCATTTATAAACACTGAACCTGTTTCATATGATTAATAATGAGGAACCTCTACTGTATTCAAATACACTTGATTGGCTCAATAAGTGTCACTCGAAGACTGTAATGGTGTAATGAACCCTAAGCTCTAGTTTACACAAAGTATGATAAACATTGTACATGATGTCAGAGTCAATCAAACAGTCATTACCATAAATTTAATGTGCAATAATGGTAATTAAACAAGACAGAAATATTTATTGTACTTAAAATATGTACCTCAAACATATTCAAGTTTTACCAAAAAAAGTTTGTTTCATTTTAAAAAGATTCAATATTTTTAATTATATTAAGGGGAGTATTAAAGAGTTTCAGTTCATGATGATGAGTTTTACTATTGCCTAAGCATCTTTTTGGCTTGGCATAAATGTTCTTTTTATCTAGTACCATACTCATAAATATCATGGTTTAATTCCAGATTTGATATTCTGTTCCATACTAAGAATATTATCACAGATATAAAAATTAAATGGCACAGGTGAAATTTGTAGTTGTTAAAAATAATTTCTACAGGATTCTCTTTTTTGAAAACAAATTACAAAATCATTTATAGCAGGGTAGGGAATAATGAGATTTCAATCACTTTATCCCTTTATTTATGATCGCTTTTAGCCTTCCAGACAAATAATTTCAAAGCAAACCAAGGCATATTGCTAATAAAAGCAATGTACTGAAGGTATATTATGAGATCTATCTAATCTCGAGCTTTTGATGTGTCCTCCCATAATACATCATGGACATCATCCCTACTTGAACAGGTAATGCTTAACAATTACCTATTCAGGTTGACCGGGCATTGTTTATTCTCCTCTTGTTTCAGAGTGAATTACAGTTCCAGCCCACAACACCAGCATGGTCACTAAACTAGGTAACTTATGCAAGTTTTTTGTAGCGCACTAAGATTCTTAAATACATAATGAAAAGGAATGTTAATGCTAGGAAAGTGAATGAGTCTGTTTTTGAATGGTGTATGTGTGAGCACCCTAAGAGATTAATAGTCAGCAGAGCTTCATGGAAAGTCAAACTGCCAAATTTCAATCTTTTTTAGCCCTACCAATTCTATATATAAAACAGATTCAGGTTGTTTCTCTTATACTACCAATTCTAGGTTTACAGCTACCAACAAACTTTGCCTAGAGGCATCATACCATACACCTTTTGTGGTTGAAAAATACAAGAAGCCTCACAACATTGCTTTATCCTTGGTAATACCCTGGGCTCTTGAAATTGTGGATCTGGTCTGAAGCTTAGAGGAAATTCAATTAGATTCCTATCCAATGACATAATCCACTTACATGCTTGGGTTTTCTGCTTATTCCTTGACCAAATGCTCAGTGGGATGAGAACTTAACCAGAGAAGTTCACTAAGATTCTTGATGAGATTCTGGGTATCTCTGTGAAGCCACCTTTTTGTCAATACTGCTCTGCTGGAAGAGGAGTTTTTATTCTGTGGGCCACTCTACAAAACCTGGGGACATCTATTAGAGGGCAAATTCATTCTTCTCCTCCACCGCGTTTCCTTGCAAGGATAAGTTGGGAATTATCTGAATTGGTGCTGTACATCAGCAACTCTTGGTTCATGTCTATATTCAGATACAAAGTTCCTTCGGTGTGGATGATTCAGTCGGTGCTGCACAGGCACACTTTGGACATCAAAGTGCTGTCTGGGACCTTGAATAAGTTCCGAGTGTTGCAGTCCTAATTGGCTACTTCAACCTCTGAACAGGCTCTTCAACCTCATGTATGAAGATATGGATTCAGATGAGGTGTTACTCCTAAATCCTAAAAGTAATCCAGTCTGGAATATCTTTTATTTTATCTGGGAGATCTAATCTGCAATGCAGTAGTGTAGGGAGTTAATAATTTCTGTGCAGTCAGATGTAAATTTGGATATCTTGTACTTACGTTAAGTTTGGCTGGTTCTCTATTGGGCTATAAGGGCTCCCATTCTATAACAACACTCTTACATTTAGTATTTTTAATGTAATAATTCTTGAAAATCTAGCAGTCTTCACCTAAGCCTTATCTAATTCTTTAATAAACACTTTCTCCAAAGGGCACCAAATACTTAGCATATTCTAAGTGTGGCCTAAGTAATGCAAGTTAACAACTATATCTTACTTTGTTTAGACACTAACTTAGTATCCATCAAAGAAATTCAACACTCTTAAACCCTTCCCCAACCAAATTTAAACACAATCTTCCATGCACCACCATAACATGTCCTAACTGGCCACTAACTTTTAAACTTATCTTTTTAGTCCAGCAGATACTGACAGACTTCTCTTGCTATGCTAAGGGCAATCTATCAGCCCTTAATAGCATGTGTTTCAATTTGAGAATGCCTATCTTTGATAACACATCCATACTTTGGATCTAAAATTCAAAAGAAATGAAGCAGAACCTAATTAAAAAGAAGAAAGATCTCTCAAAATGCTTGGCCTTTATAATATGTCTCTGACCATAAGGTATTTGGCTAATATGTTATCGCAAAGGAAGTGTTTAATGATACATTTTTGATTTATCCCATAAGATCTTGACAAAGGATGTTATTGATGAGGATGGACAATTTCAAGTTAATATGTTAGCATCAGTTCATAAAAAGCATAGAATACAGGAAAACAACAGGTGCCTTAGTTGACTGCATATTAACTTTCATGCCTTTAGTTCATTGTCACGAGATAACACCATATTTTTAATTTCTTATTGTAAGAAGATGAAGTATATCCCTAAAAAAATAAAAATGATGGTATCTGGATTGCAAATGACATGAAAAGATAAATTGCATTATAAAGACCACCTTGTGATTTCAAGAACAGAGGACTTATTACTTGACAGCTGATGATTTATTCAAGTACATTATAACATGAATATATCATCTAGCGAGCCCATTGCAAAATGGGGACCCACTGCATTTTGTTTGCGTTAAGAACTAAATCCTAGTTTTTGATTATTTTACAACAATTAGAGAGAATATCATGCTGAAATAATTTAAAGTTTCCATGAGTTTGGAGAATTTGGTATTAGATATATTAGATTGAACATGCTGATAGCCAGTCATACTTTGGTATTAAATTGAGAGCCTTTATATCTAAAAATCACATACATGATCATTAACATTCACCTGCCTCAGTGGCAGCACGATAACATCCTCACCCACTAATCCAGAGGTCACATATTCAGTTCCCATCTAGGTGGTTTTTCTTCCACCTAGGGCTTGGCTGTATGTGATTGTCCTTATAATTAACTTTTATTTAATAATCTGATGTAAAGACCAACCTGAATGTTTTTAGCTGTTAAATAAATAAATAAAATGAACAGAGGCTACAAGGAAAAAAACCCTTAACTCAAATTCATAAAAAGCATACTAAAATGGCTTTTACTCCATTCCTGAGTAATCATGAGGGCACTTGCCCCTGTGGAGCCAGTGCATAGGTTTGAAATGAAATAATGATGAAAAAAGTAATGCTTGTGATACAAGCATAGTATTTTCACAATAGCTGTCATTACCGCATGGAAGTCAGTTTTAAAAATTTTTAATTTATTAAAGTAAATTTTGTCATTATCACTGCAGCTATATATGTAAGCACTTCTAATTGTTATCTGTCTATAACTGCCAAATAATTTAATATTAAGATTATGAATATAAAACAGGCTCTTTTGCTTTAGCAATATTCCAGTGTGTTTACCTGAAGTAGACATTTAATCCTCTCGCCTGGAGCCATGATTGAGGTTGTAAATATCCCCGAAAATGCACCAGCAAAGAAGAGCTGTGGTAAGGTGAGTTTATCCTGAGGAGAGGTCTGTTGGATGCGTTTACCTACACCAAATCCAAAGAAACTGATAGCAAAAATTGGAGCAACACCAGAAATGGGTGCAGCCATACCTGAAAGAAAAAAAGAGGAAATAGTATGTTATAGATGAAAGAGTTCACAGCAATTATATCCCTGCAATAAAGGATACTTGCAAAAAAAATATGATCTTATGATTAATGAATAACCTGAGGTACATGCTTTTCATTGGGCTCTCCAACTTTGCTATTGCCTAAGGTACTAGCAATATTCCTAATGTGTAAATTAAAAATAATATATTAGGGTATGATTCTAATTGAACTTGAGATTCAGAATAATTTATTTTTTGTGAGAACAATGGGACCATTCACTGTAATGAAACATCTCAATTTGGCTCAAGAGTTCAGTAGATATGTAGATCCAAAAAATAACTTTTGTAAAAAGGTTTTTCTTCTCTGGTCAACTGCTAACTCATAAAAAAATGAAAATATCCAAAAGTTGCCACCCTCACTTATATAGATGCTAAATAGTCCTAAAGATAGGAAAGGGTTCACCAACACAGTTGGCTCGACACAGCTAGATAGGCCATAAGCACTGTGGCTACTGGATGGAAGTGACTAATGACATAAATTAAAAAGGTCTATCACCTATGGGTAATGCACGTCATTGTTCAGCTACCTGTAACTCAGAAACTAGGTGGCAGATTGAAGAATGGAAAAATAAGGGTATTTGTGAGTTTATTTTAACTCCATCAGAACAAGAAAATATTTGTACGAGCCCGTCATCCCATTATTAATTAATTAGTGCCAGAATAATGACATACAAATGAAAAATATAGTACAAAAAATTTATTTATTTGTACCAAATTCACAGTGAACTCACCTATCCCATTACAGTGATGATAAAATATTTAAGGTTTACAAATTTCTTCTAAATGCAAACACAAAGTGATATTTATAGTATGGAAACAGAGTAGTCTTGATTATCCAAGTCCTGACTTACCAAGGTTCCATATTATATGAGATAGAGATTTACCTATTCTTGTATATACGTAAGTAGCATATAAATTATTTCTGTTGTGTTTGCACCAATACAGTTTTACTCAGGTAAGTGAACATCTGAATTTGGAAAATCCAATAATCACTTACCAGGTACTATTTTACCGATTCATGTCACAAAACTGATTACAGGTACTTTTAAAAAAGGATTGGATTACTCTATAATAATATACGATATGGTATCAGAGCTGATGTGGTGGAACTACTCTAAAATAAAATAAAGAAAATTTCCCACTAAATATGTTTTATTACAACTAGTTTTGATACTTATAGATACTTTTCAAGTATACATCTAAGTATTAAGGCACTGGTATATATACTCTCAGGGAATGAGGTGGGGGCATGGGCAAGAAATGAGCATATCCTGGTATTACAAGGGTGGGGGGAGAACAGTTGTGATGGGGAGGAAACATTAGAAATGGAAAGTTCAGGTAATTGACATAGGGAAAACTGCGGAAGGAGCAGGGGAGGGGGAGGAAGAGTTTTGGATAATGAACAGGGCTTGGAGTGCATACAATGGGATTTGGTAAAGTCCCGATTTCTATGGAGGTGCCGTGATGCACTCCTTTCTGTCATTGTTGGAGTCTTGTGGTGGATGTTTGCCATGGGGTGTGGGACGCAGCTGAGGGTGGAAGGGTCCCAGCAGTCAATGCGCAGCAACATGGTTTCTGGGTGTCTGGTAGGGTGGAAGGGGAGGGAAGGAAGGAAGGGGAAGAGTGAGTGTTGGAGGCCCGTTAGTGGAATGGCATTGAAAGTAATGGAGAATGTAATGGAGCAGACAGGAGTTCACCAAAACCCCCTCCATAGAAATCGGGACTTTTCCAAACTCCGATTTATCCACCACAAGCTGTGTTTATTATCCAAAATTCTTCCTCCCCTGCTCCTTCCACAGTTTTCCCTATGCCTATTAATAAAAAAAAGGATCTAACCTTAAACTTTCACATGCAACGTCATGATGGTAAGGTGGAGCCACTTTCAACAGTGTAGAGGGTGCGTGTGCGCATGCCTGAATTTTGACACCATCACCATGTGCATCCATCACTGCTTGGTGGCCATTGTGTGAGATACTGTACAGCGTGTTTGTTGAATTTCCGGTTTGCTCAAGGTGAAAGAATTTGTAGAGTGGAGATAATGCATCAAGTTTTGTCAGAAACTTGGCAATTCCCTTGCTGGAAAAATTTGTATGATTCGGCAGGTGTTTGGAGATGATGCCATGGGCAAAACCCAAATAAAGGAGTGGTTCAACCAATTCAAAAATGTCTGCGCACCTGTGGAGAGTGACCGGCATCCTGGGAGGCCTAAAACTGCTCACAGTGTATCTTTTGTCGAGAGGGTATAAAATATATAAAATTTGATAATGGAAATTCTTCTTTTGACAGCATGGGAAATTACCTAAAAAGGTTGGGATCAGCAAAGATACTGCACATGGAATTTTACAGGAGACATTGGACATGTAACGAGTGGGTGTGAAATTCGTGCCAAGTTACTGATGCAGGAACAGAAACAATTCTGTCTTTACGTAGTGCAGGACATGTTGGACACTGCCAACACTGATCCTGTTTTTCAACACAACTGGAGATGAGTCATGGGTGCACAAATAAGACTCAGAAAGCTCCCGATTTGAGAGTAGAGAAGAGATAATGAAGAATCCAACAGAAGAGCTGAAGGCCATTCCAAAAGATGCCTTCCAGAAATGTTTCAGCAGTGGAATGATTGGTGGGCTAATGTGTGGAGGCACAAGGGGCCTACTTTGAAGGGGGTAGGGTCCCAACCCCATCAGGTAGACAACATTTTTCCCCCAGCCAAAAGTCGGATTCTTTTTAGACGGACCTTGTATTTTCCTTACGCCATAATTCAAGGTCACACAAAACCCATCTATATTATATATTATTCAAGTTTTTAATTAATCAACGGGGCCTCAATCCACATTACCTCAAAATCAAGATTCTACAGTAACCAATTTTATGAGTTCAACCTCAAGTTTCACATAAGGAAGAGTTAGATTTACAAATTGTGAGAGTTTAATGCTGATTAATTCTAACCTCAAAAATAATACTAAAAATCCCATGAGTGGCTACAGAGTTTATATCAATTATTAAATATCATTTGGTGGGTTACCTGAAGGTCACACCAGGAAATTCAGAATGGACCCTCAAAAATTAAGCAAAGTAAATATCCCTAATTTTGCTTCACAAAGAGAAATTTCACATAGCCACAGATGGACCAGAGTAGGCTGACTTATCATACAGGATGGTCTTCAAGTACTGTTACTATCCATGTGTATAAAATGCCAAAATATTAAATGTACAAATAATGTATTATTTGAATGTTTTCAATCAGCCAATTAGAATAGTATGAGGCTAACATTAGCCTAGTTTTATTGAGTTTGAATAATCTTGGTTACCATTGGCTTAGTTAATTGTTACCATTTCATTGAAGGATGTGGCTATTACCTAGCGTGAATGAAGTATTGAGATGTGATAGGTTATGTCAATAGGCCCTCGATGAGCGATTGATAAGTTATAATGAGTGACTTTATGGCTTTTGCCAGCACTCATTTTGGTGGACTTCTACTGCACATCTTATTGCCAGTTCTTCCTCTTTTGAGTTGTGGTCATGAAATATGTTAAAGAAAACCTAAATTCATCTCCTCAATAATCTTATCTCTTTAATGTTATCACTTTTGCTTGACATAATGGCTTGTATTTCCAAAATATCACAAGTGAAATCTCACTTTTGATACATAAACAATTAGGATAACCTTACACATAGTCTTTGCATCTTGTGAAGCTCCATTCCCAAATTTCATTGTGATAGAGCATGATGATTTGCTACATCTCATAGCAGTTTTTCACTTACCAGGTGCTTGAACTCTGCATTTTGTTCAATTCCTGAATGAATATTTTCTGAGTTAGATTCCAAAAGATCGTATCACATTCAAAAAGAGGTATACATTGAAGAAAAAAACAATTTTTTTCTTCACTTTTTCACGACTATATTTTCCTACTGCGTACTTGTCAAATGCCAGGTTCTTTAAGACAGCACCTCACATACTATGAATGTTTTCCCTACATCAGGCTCCAAGTGATGGCAGTATTTTTTTGGATGGCAGTCCATTATTGAACTCCAAGCGCACACATATAGGTCTTGTCTTATCTTTAAAAAGTTCATTGCTGTACTTCATGTATTATTTCATTCTAGATCAATTCCAAAACAAATTCTGTGAACTACCACAATTTCTCAATGCTGTATAATAATTTGATGCTATATTATGCTCTGAATGAGTTGCACATAAATAAGAGGCAGTAAAGGACCTATCATACTTCCCAGAAGGATACTAGAAATCACTAGCGCATAACCTTCTGACATTACTATATACTACATTTCACTAGTGATTCAACAGATAGTATAGAAATATATATGATCTTTTCATCTATTATGTTATTCATATATGTATTCATCATTATATAATTCATGTATGTATAATATCTTTTCATTTATCCCACACCTTTGCAGCTGAAACATTTATTAGATATGTAGGTTTTATTACTAAAGCTTACAATACAAAATGATCACATCTCTTATTTTGGAAACAAAACAGCGCGAGGTGGGATTTCGTGGAACTTTATACTCTCACTGTGAAATGAAAAACCTATAGTTCAGTTCACAATTTCATTTGATACACTGTGTGTCCCAGCTTTATATCATTTTCAAGTAAAACATGATGTAAAGCATCCAACCACATTGCTCTTTAAATAAAATTTGGACTGTACAAAGTTGTTTTTTTCCATTTCAAGATGATGTGTTTTTCAGCTTTCCCTTAATTTTAGGATTAAAAAAAAGGAGTTAAAAACTCCCCTCTTTCTCTAGTATGAAGCTTTTTCTGAAGCTGTGCTGGTTATAACTAGCGAAGTTGTGCCTATCAATGAGCGCTATAAGTATTAAGGCAAAAAATGTTTACCCATGACGAAGGTGGAGAGAAAAAGGGGGCAGATGTCAAGCCATTAGGTATCAGTTCAAACAATAATAACCCATAGCATGGAAGGGCAATGTGAAGGTTTTAGGGGGAATGTTTCCCCTGGGGTCCAATGCTGCGAGTGCAAGCACACAGTAGAATTCATTCCCTTTCTCCTCCGATCTTTTTATATCTCTCTCCTGTCATAAGAAACTCTCCAATATATTTAGGGGGAGAACCTAATTGGAAACCTAAGCAGTGAAAACATTATTTTCCAGTCACGAAACATGCACAGTAAATCTTACTTACACAAGAACAATCTTACTTGATTCCAAAATCCTCTTCTTCTCCCTTTAAGTAATATGAATGTAAAGAGAGCCAAACCGTAGTCCCTTTAATCTAATGTATTACTTGAGTAGGCCCTTTACAACATATGTAGTATTTTTTTAGTGACATGAATCAAAATATTCAGTAGATTCCATAAGCCATCACAGATTTTTCAGGTAGATACAAAAAGAGAATTTTTTTCATGAAGCATATAAAAAAATAAATGTTAATAGAGGGGGGGAGGTGGGATGAAAATTTTTCTAACCTACATAGGTAGTTAAGGATAAAAATAAGTTATCCCAGTTACTTAAAACAGAATTAAGTCTAAATAAAACATTTTTTACCTATCCTAAGTTATTCTTTTGTATTATTTGAAATATGGGTTGAAAAATGAAAACAATGAGTGTGGACTGCACATGCACAAAACCCATTATTTATTTTCCTTACATCTTCAACAAATGAATTTCCTTCATGCATGTGAACCATCAAAAAGAGTGTGAATTTGTTGAAATTGATGGCAATGGCTTGTCAATCTGTTAGGTAGATGGCAAGAGAGTAGATTTCAATGAAATATTGTGCGAGTAATATGAGTAATTTAAAATGTATGTAGATACCTCATTCTGAAATCACTACCTCTCTCATTAGTTATGTATTTTTAAGCATTGAAAAAGGTTATAGTTTCCATTTACAAAAAAAATATACCATGTAAAAGCTCAATTTAAGTAAAGTACAATTGAAAGCTTTTGGCTGATAGAAAGAAACCAGTTTTCAGCCTCAACGAGTCTATTTTGAAAAACTGTAGGTAGAAGGGGGTGCAAGGGAAAATTACCAGAACATCACCTATATGCCTGAGTCACTATATGACTTCCCCCGAAATTTCCTCTCCCAACAGGACTTGCCCCCCCCCCCCCCCCT
>LYUA01003354.1:0-20531 GCA_002093875.1 Calopteryx splendens
GAAACAACTGCATTAGATGTCTTGCTGGAGAGAAATATAAATTTTGTTCCCAAGCCCTCTTACAATTCCAGCACATCTATTTTTGACAGAAAATATGCACATAAACAACTCACATGGTACATTACACATGTATTTGTACCATGTTGTACATGGAATTGATTCTTGAGGTCAATTTGTAATGTAATGTTAAAAAATTCCATAAATGAATTTAAAACATATTCATCAGTTACTACCATTTGGATTTTTATAGCAAAGAGTAGATGACATTTTTCTTGTGCACCCATTTTTTCATTAGTGAAATGTGAAAATGCTCTTATCACCATTTAAATATGCACCAAAATTACCAGATTGGGTAATATGTTGCCAATTGGGCAAATTCAGAACTGGGGTGGTGACCAAATGTGATCAATTGGTGACCTATGATTTATTTGGGCATTACTGGGCTACTTTAACTTTAAAAAAAGAGCCAAAATGAGGCGATTTGGGTGGTATGGGTGCTGATAACGTGTTACATGTTTGAATAAAGAAGAGAAAATATATTTCCATTCAAATTTATTTTGATAGTTGTCATAAGTGCAAGTGTCACTTTGTTCTTCCCCTACTTTAACTGTACCAGACCAAGATATTTTGTAAAAAAATTGGGTGTGCTAGCAAGGGAGAAAATGTATTGCATCACATAGCCTTAAACAAAATCATCAAGGGATAAGGGAAGTCCCAATTCAGCCCTCCTCACCCCCTTTCCTTCAGTAGTTAGAGTGATATCTTGAGTTGATGTTCACCACCTCCTAAGACTAGCAACTTGGGGACTACATTTGGGTACAGGGTTTAAAGGCAAACATGGGAATATGGCATTGTTAACGCCATTCATTTTATTGACTGGACTAATTTCATGTTCAAATTTTTCTTCCTCTGCCTCCAAAGGTCTTCTTAACTGCTTTCTTTTCCCTTTTCAAACTAATAATTATGACTCTTCTCTCTTTTGATCATCAAATCCACTTTGAATGTGACAATAAGGATGAATTCAGAAATTGTGCCATAATAACGTTATGTTTGAGTAGTTAAAATCAAATACAAATGTTGTTGCAACAAGCATATTGACGTGTAATGAAAACAGTTATGAAAATTAAAAATGGTGAAGAAATGACTGTGGTTCAACTGAAGTCCCAGAGCTTTCCATGTCTACTATGTGAGCTGATCCCTGCCACCGCTGCTGTGCCTACTCAAGTCATCAGAAATCTTCAGGATAATGATAGTGCACTAAAATGTTAAGCTCTCCAATGTTTTATTGGATAATAACTACATCTTTAGCCTAAATCTATCATTTTAAATCTACTAAATCATTGAAAGTCTAACATGAAATTAGTTAGGTAACTTCTTTTTCCTAATTCACTTAAGAACTTTCTCTGTCATCATAATGAAACAAAGTTGGCATCTTAAGTGATTTGATATTGGAATAGGTATGCACTACAAATGTGGATATAGGTGGTATATTCCAGTGATGCCATACTATTTGACTTCAGATGGGAAGGGTAACTATATTTTCACTATTCACCTCTTAGATGGGGTAATGGAAATCTTAATCATTCATTAACATTTTGTTTTTGTAATTATGACCAAAATATCTATACTTGAAATTAAATGTTGAGCATTTTAATTTATCATATAATACTGATTACCTGCATTAGCCAGCATTGCATGAGAAAGTTTGGGACCAATTACTTTCCTCAAGTCTTTTCAGTAGTTCTTGGTGCATTTAATTTGCTGATTAAAGGGAAATGGCCAGAATCAAAGTAGCCACAGAAATAACTCATTTTTTTCATGTGATTTGGGTTCAAGCTGTTACCATTAAAATACTGTTCAGTGTCCAATTCACCCCCCCCCTTCCCATCAATCTTAAAATGAAAAGACAGTACTCTAAATCACATTATCTAAAACCTGAATATAATAACAATCAATTTCATCATCACACTTAATCATTTAAGGTTTGGTCAATAAAATGAAGGCATGTTTTTCCTCCAGTCTTTAAGGTTTTAGATCAAGGATGGGGAAAAGTAAGCATCACACGTATTACCAATTTACAATTGCTATCGCAGTGCAAATAAATGATTACCACAGTAAAATTGTTAGTATTGTGATAAATGCTGCATTTAGTGCCATTCAGTAAAGACGCAAAATATTCTTTCTTGGCCCCAGGCTTTGGCTGTTAGAAGGAGGCAGTGTGAAAATATTGATGCAGACCCTCTAGTGTGGACCAACCAAAGAATTATCCGCTGGGCTAGAAACATCGACCTTACTGAATATGCTGATAATCTTAAAGGTAACCACCCATCAGATTTAACTACATATTTTGAGAATTGGGCTCGTAAATTATAAAGAGAGTTCCAAGCTAATGCAATTGAGAAATTACTTGATAAAATTAGAATATCTAATAAGAACCTTGATTACAGGTTTAAGGCTTATCTGTTGATGAACATGGGTGGTCATATTTTTCCAGATTATTGCCAAAGGATTATTATATTATTTAATTTTTTTTGTAGATTGATAAAATGTACATAGTTTATTCTTTTTTATTTCTTTTCTTCACTGAATTGGTGATAGTATAGATTAAGTTTTTTTAACTTTCTAAAAGGAGTAATAAAATATATCTAGTAATTCCATTTAATTTCATCTTTCAGTCTAGAGCATGATTTTTGTGAGTTAATCATATTCCTTTGCATTTAAATGATAACTTTAAGTTATTATCAAAGAGTATTCAGTAGTTTTTTACATGGAAGTTCCTGTTATGCCATTAGAGTCCTGAAACCTGCACATTAACTAAATACAAGCATACTTCCATTAAGTTATTATCACTCTAGATATAAGATGTTGAGAAGGCAATGAAAAACAAAATGTGTACTGAAGTGATGCATTCCTTATGAGTAGTTCCATAATTCTCTTGATACAGTCTCATTTGAATCCTCACATAATACATGAAGTAACATTGAGCTCTCTTTTTTCCTCTCAAATTTGGAAAATAAAATTCACACCCTGAAGACAGTGGAGTTCATGGTGCCCTAGTTGTTCTTGAGCCTTCCTTCAATGGTGATACCATGGCTAATGCATTAGGAATCCCTCAGTCCAAGAACATCATTCGCCGTCACCTAACAGCAGAACTTGAAGCTCTGGTGCTCCCTGCAAGGTACGTCCTCTTCTGTCAGATTGAAGAGTGCCAACGTCGCCAACAGCAACAGGAGGAGGAGGAGGAGGATGAGGGAAGGGGTGATGAGAGACTGGGGTTGGAGGGAGAAGGAGAGGAGGTTGGAAGAGGAAGTGGGGAGTATTCCCTAAGGGGTCGACGGATAGATGGTTCCATCATACGCTAACATGTTTGACCTGCAACCTCAAAATTGTAGGACAAAAAAGATGGATTGGAGACCAAAAAATAAAAAAAGTGATAATTTGTGAATTGAGGGAAGTCAAAATATTTTGATGGTTTTTATCTGTTTATGTTCCTTGTGCTGTAGCTATTGTTTTAGATGTGAGGTATTTAGCTAAAAAAAATAAGGGTGGAAAGCATTTATTGCATATTTTATACAAAAAGCCCCTATTGGTTCAAATGTAATGTAACATATGTGAGTGGCCAAAATTTATTAAACAATATGTATAATAATGTACAGTTTTGAGAGTAATAAGAGGAGCCTTTGCTGATTCTGTTAACAAGAAGTGGAGGTGTTTGTCATATTTTGAATTCTGAGAGTCTTCCAATAAATGTTGGGTTGTGAAGTGCAATGTTATAAATTGATCAATTCAAGGTGAAACGAAACATGTTCCAATTGCTATCGTATATACCTTGATCACAGAGATAATCAGTTAGAAACCTACTTCATGTTAGTCATGGAAAGTTTCCCTACTGCACAATTGATGCTTAATTTTTTAATTCTTTTGTACTTTTTCAATAAGATGTAAATCCTTATGGATTAACTACAGCTTCTCTTAAATGGGCTTTGTTTATGTTTTATTATTTGTTTTGCCATTTAGATCGCACAAAAGCTTTTTTTGCTCTCTGTCAAAAAATCTAGAAGATCAAAGTATTATGTCGCACACATGTCTCAAGGAGAAAAAAAAAAGGCAAAATGATTCCTCCAAACTTTCTTCATTGCTTTAGATGACGTATAGATTTGCACAGTTTTTTATGATATACTTGCTTATTAGTTATTCCATTCAGCTTCATTTATTTTTCTTTTTCTTTCCTTTTTTCTTTTATTGGAAACTGCCATCTCCCCCCCTCCCCCCCACTCCCCCCTGCATTCCCAACTCTGGCTCCAACCCTTCTCGTTTCCCCCTAAACTCCCTTCTGTAGGGCTGCATTTGAACACTTTGTGAGGTCAAGCAAGGTGGAGCTTGGAGCCAAGCTGTCATCAGGGGGCAGCCTTGGAAGGAGCTTTTCCAGGTCAAATGAGAATCAGTGCCCACCTCCCCTCCCACAGAGGGAGTCCTTTGGGTTAAGATTGGGTCTTGGGGGTGGCAAAGGGGAGGTGGTGGCAATGGAGGGGGATGGAGGGGGCTTTAGAGGCAGGGATCACAAAGACTACGAGGTGATAAGGGAGAAGGAAAAGGACCGGCGTCGAGCAAGCCTAAGAGTAAGAAAGTCAAACATTTTTAACCCGGACAGTTGGTTGAGTAATGCTTGGGTGTCTTTTATTTGCTCCTAGATAAAATTTTATTTCTTTGTACCATTTTGCCAGGAATTGTTGATATATTTTTAATACTGTGCGTCTCAGAGCCTTGTTTGGTAGAACCATTTGCCATTGTCCAAATTATTATGTTACTTTGGTAATCCATTTCCTTGAATGTAGATATTTATTTATGCTCTGCAAATTGCTGTATTTGAAGAATGTCAGTGCTTCTCCTTTAATTTTTATCATTTAATTTATGTAACCTTCATTGGTAGATGCATTCAAATCAGCTTGAAATACTGCCAAGTTTTTCACCCCGCATTTACGATCAATGAATATTACCTGTCACTTTAGATGTACTTCTACTAACCCACTCTACTAAAATCATCATGCAGTTATAACTTCTGCCATCATATCTCTGATCATTACTGAAGAATGTGATTAATGACAAAAAAAAACTTCAGTGTCAGCTAATGCTAATACATATTTGTAAATTTTCTTGTGGTAAGGTTGTATCTGAAGTCTTGATTTTGAAAGTCTTCAATTTTCTGAAATTCATATTTTTCCTTAAACTATCTGTACATAAAAATATTTGTAAATCAATAATATTACTGTTAATAATATGGTGAGGTTTCCTTATGTAAACTAACTTATTTTCATTTTTCACCAATGCAATTCCAATTGGGGATATTCAAACACACAAGGCCTACAGTCTGCTCAATCTTAAAAAGGTTGGAACCTATTGTGTAACTTTTGATGATAAAGTAATAGATAAAATTTTTTTTATGAATGCACATTTAGTTCACACATTCTTCACCAAAATGATTTTCAACACAAATTATTATTTTCTTACTCTTGGTATAACTTTAATATTAACATAGATGCATGACCACTGAACTACAGTAGGTAGTTGGTTTGTCCACATTTATGAAAAATTGTAGCATTGTCAGTAAAAATAAAGTTAAGTATATTTTTAACCATATTTGTAATTTTAATTGCTAAATATTTTCATATGTACATCTTTCAAATACCTCTCTTTATGCACCCCATTTTCCAGTTCTCAACATGGAGAAGTTCACAGGTATGAAAATGTATAATGTTTTCTTCAAAATGAAAAAAAAATATGCTGAAATGCATGCATGATCCACTTCCAAGTGAAGTCAAACACATGACTTGCTGATGATCTCACCATTCACCTTGCTTTACCTGAAAAATTAAAAAGAAACCTTCCCTTGAGAATATTAATTGATGATCAAAAGAGTTCTCATAACGTTTTCCTTTGAAAATGTAACTTTCAGGGTTCCCTGAGCAAAGCATTGGGATTAAAGGCGAAACAAGATCTTCACGTTAACAGCAGAAATTATGATATTGGAGAGCCAACCACGTCTAATGTGTACACTGGCAAACGAGGCAGTTTGGTCCTAGCATCACCCTCTCCAGAGACTGCCCCGTCATCATCCTCATCCCTGTCGCTAGTCTCCCCCCTGCCGCCCCCACTCCCCCCTCACAACAACCCTTCTTCATCTTCATCATCATTCACTTCTACTGCAACTTCATCCTCACAGAGGCTGCAGCGCCTCCACCATCACCACCACCGGCGGGTTAAGTCAATTGGGGACATAGAGACTGTTACCACAGTAACACCGGTTTGATCATAGACCACACATAGTCGTTGCAAATCTGGAAAGTTTACAAAGGGACCAGAAGTAGGAGCAACCAAGAAAGACTATTTTCTGGCAACAGTGGAATGAGGAGGCATTGGGAATTTTATAAATAAGTATAATGAAATAAGAGGATGCTGAGAAATAATTTCAGGTGAGATTATCATGAAGATAATCACCGTACATGAGACTGAATGATCATGCCATCTGTGAATCCCGCAAATGGAATATTTTTTTTACAGCTGCCTGATGATATGAATCCAAATACAGAATAAAATTAGGTATATCTGTATTTCTAACAGGGCAATAAGCTAGGTATGTGAGCTTCAAAATTTACAGTAATAGTATTATAAATTATTGAATCAGTTATAAAAATATGAAATCAAACATGCAATTTTCATAGCATCTTTATAGCCTATCATCGGGTGACTTTTTGCCCTGTGCATAAATTAAGGATTTCCTGTGTGACAATGAACTGTACATATGTGTACATCTGGTTATCTGTGATTTTTCATATGGTTATATGATTTGAAAATTAGTTTGTACATATTTTATTGGACATAAATTATCAAGAATGAATTATGTTGAATGGAAGTATGACTTTATATAACAATATTGCGATATAAAAATTGAAGTGGTCTTATCTATTTTACCTTAATAATTAAATAATTATTTTAAAAGCCAACCAATTTGTAATATTATGAAATGACACCAAATTGTGATTTATGAGTATTTAATACAAAACAGTGTATAATATTCTGAAAGTGTTCAATGTTGAAAAGTGGGAGTAATGACAAGAATTGCATTCACACTGAATGCATGATATGTTCAGTACCTACCTTAAATAAATACAACTTTACTCAAAATGAAAATATCTTCTCCTACCCTATAAAAATATTTATGAATTTCCAAAAATAAATGTGCTTCCAAGAAGTACACATGTGTTTTATAAATTTTAAATAACAGGTCCATTGTCAACCAGAGGGTGGAATGAACTTGAATTCTGGACAAAGTTAGTAAGACTTAAATCATAGTTACCCTCTTGAAAACTAAGCTGCAAGGTTATGGTGAAGGGTGAAGAACTATTTTTCTATCCATGAATGAGCCTTATGAGAGTTCTATCCAAATTTATTTATCTAAAGAGTCACTAATGGAACATATACAGATTTTATTACTGAATGTATTTCCTGAAAATATCCTGGAAGCCTAATTCAATCAATATAAATGCAATAAAATGGTCCTACTCCAAAGATGCTATTCCATGACTATGGAAGTCACATTTTCTACCAATCCACTACTTTTTTCATAAGACCAACCTGCATTAACTTATATGGTTATAAAGTCATTGAACTAATAAATAATTCTGGCACAACCTTGAACATCAAAAGTCATTACTTATAGCTTATTCATTCAGCTTATTTTGAAATCTGATTTCTTCAAATTATAGCCAACCATTTTGTTACTCAGGGAAATGGAAAAATTAACTGCATGTAGGGATATGGGAAAACATGTTTTATTCTCCTCAATGAACTGTACAGCATTCCAGCCATTGATGTCCAGTTAGGAATAAGCAGCGTAATGGCAGTCACACCACAAAATTATAAAGCAATATTATTCATATAAATATACATCAAAAAGTTATTCATCAATTGTCATAATACATATGCAACTCATTATTAATTTGCAATGAGTGACGTTACTAATGAGGTAACCCAATTGTTTCACGTAAGTACATAATTCTGATTGCATATGTTTATGAAATGTCTCTCTTTAAAATTCATAAGATCTTTACTAGTATTCTTTTATGGGTAAACACCAATTCATTTCAGTTGGATTAATTAATTTATGTTTTATTGTGTTAACATCATGGAATAAAAATAGAATCAGCATGTCATGGGATTTTAATTTATGTAAAAGCCTAGTATGTTTTAATTAGTGGGCTGATAGGACAAAACACCTCCATCATTCTGAATTTTCCTTTGTGTGGTTGCCTTGGAGTATACTGCAAATAATTATCCTTCATAAATGAATCAGTGACCAGAAACCTATCAAAGAATTAATTTAAATTTGAGCATTGTATTGTTGTAAAAGCTTTCCAGACTCTGGTTGCTCAGTAGTATTACAGTTCCACAACTATAGGATAAACCATTTGGCAGCATGATGGCAGTTTTTATGCATATGGTCACGTCTCCTCCCCTACTTAGTAGAGTCTCTTGTAACTATCAAATGCTGTCTGCTGACACATTCACCAGCTGAAGACTGAGTCACCCAGTCTGAATGTATTCTTCAATGTGCATGACTCACAACTGTTTTTATGCACAGAAATCTAAGTAAAATCCAAAGATAGCATGGCATAGCTGTATGAATGGGGTAGAGAAATCAAAACAATACCTCATACCCATAGTAATAAAAATGTATTGAGTGAAGATAACTCCGGTTCAACTCTTAACTTCACTTTTTTCAAAGGAAAATACGTGTATTGGCCAGGTGTGTTTAACAGTTGAAACTACTACAGAGTCATAATGCAAGACCTATTTCCAAGATGGTTTTTCCTGGTTCTGAGGGGATTAATGTTTGGTACTAGATGAACGAATCGTCTGTTTGCACTTTAGCCAGTAGTTAGGTAGGTACTTGAAGACTGTATGGATGTGTGAAGTAAAGTTGTTTGTAAGTTTGTTGATTTGGGGAAGGCATACAACAGAAATTTTAGTAAGGCAAGTGTGAGAGTTAATGGGAACTTGAGTTATTAGTTCAAAATGAAGCATGGTTTGAAACAAGGATGCATAATGTAATTATTGCTGTTCACATTTTTTATGGAAAAACCTGTGAGTAAAGAATATATGGATTAGGTAGGAGTAAATGTTGGAGATGTTAATGTATCTGTTCTCCTATATGAGCCCTCTAGTCTCCGCTCTTGTCGTGCCCCCTATCAGAGGCTCAGGAAGTACACACGAACAACGGCAACGCGCCACTTGTGGGTTGGCGCTACATGCCTAATTGTGTAAGTCAAACTATAAACAAGGGATAATAAACAATAGACAATTAACCTCAAAAATATCATCAAAATTGACATAAGTATGAACTTAATTAATAAGATTAAGTACTTAATTAATGAGAAAACAATATTTTTTCCTAACTTCATGGCAAGGGCGTGGCAGTTTTTGCAGTCCCTCAGTAGGGGCTGGTAGTGAAAGGGATAAAGCACAAAACTCGAGTCTATACCATTACTGTGCCAATAAGTTAGTTACTTAATTAATGTATTTGTACTAATGTATTTATCACTGAAAATTCCAAGTGCAGAGTCCTATTGCATAGCCCAGGCACCACAAGCACGGGGCCAAACCACTTGGCCCCTTTCAGATGGAGTGCAAATGCACCCAAGACTGAAGCATGCTTCCACACATCATCTGAAAGAGGCAAGCCTGGGTGGGGCCCCCATTAGCACAGAGATTACCTTAGGGACAGCACTGTCAAAATGCCTCTCAAGACAAGTAATATTAGATCTCAAGAGAAGAGCATGAAGGAGTGTGTGATGTAGGCATGAAGAAATATCCAAGGAAGAGGCAGTACGGAAGAAATTGGTGAAAGGGAGAAAGCTGCCCACAACAGCCTATTCTGACTTAGCCTCCTCTAAAAACAAATGGGATAAAGGGTATGTAAGCACCAGAATCATTTTTACTTACTTTTTTCTTACCTTGGTATCAATGTGCTATTGCCAAATGCAGTAAGTAATATTAAGTATAATATTAGACACATAGATGTACCTACTTATATACAGTTTCTATCTATCTTTCCTTCAAACCATAGTTTTCCATTTTCTCCTAGGCCCAATTACACCTACCAATGCTCTAATGTAAATCAGAAGATTTTAATGGAAGCAGCATGTTACGATAGCAACTTCCAGAAGTTGCCAAGGCTTCTGTAATAACTTCCTATGCCTTTCAAAGCAGTCATACAGATCTTATAGGTACCCTGGGTATTGAAACATGAATATTGTACAAATATTTTTAAACCTAATCAAATGCCATGGTAAATCCAACTCATGAGAAATAAAAAACCATCCTCAAGAATTTGCTTTGTTGTTAAATGAAAATGGACTACCCATCAACACATTCACGCACTGCGGGTGGCCTGCATTCCAGGCATTTGCAGTATTTTATTAAAACAAGAATTGTGATATTTCATACCTATATTGTAACATGAACCCTATAATCTTAAGTGCATAATACTAATTTCTTCATGCAATATGCACATCCTGATTTGTTTTTGTCACAAATTATGGTTTGACATTTGGTTGAGATTTTTATCTGAACATACCAAAAAATCAATCCTACGGTCGGTTTGGTAGAGCTCATCCAGTACTAAGCCCAATGGTGTGGGAAATACCATATCAGGGTAGGGGGGCCAGTTCCTTTCCCTATACCACTTGTGGTTTCCCAGGAAGATCTAGTACCCGAAATATCATAGCACTTGGGTGAAGCTGTGGGTGTCCAGAGGCATCACCTGGAATCGAACCCGGGCCCTCTGGTTAGTAGCCCAGCACTCTACTATGCCCCTCTCTGAGCATACATATAATAATAATTCTGTATTTCCTCAAAGAGAAAAATTGAATAAATATGATGTATGAGCCACATTACAGGGAAAGGAACTGGCCCAGTCGGTCACATCATAATTATTAGTATGTATAATACCATACATATTTTAAAATTAAATCCATTTTGGCAAACAGCATAAAGATATTATATTATGGATGGGAACATAGGGAAAAAATACTTGTAGAATACTGACAATTTCTTTAATGCTTTCCTTACTGATTACTTGGATGTGATGAATTGGATAAGTACATATGTATGCAACTTTTCTTTGGGTATGGAAGAAAATGAATTGGACAAAGAAAATGACAAAAAATTATAGTTTAAATGCAAAAGGGAAAGACATTAATATAAGTTTTTTTATGCCTGAAGGCAGGTAGAAAGTATGAAGAACTGAAAAAGGGATTAAAACAAGAGGGAGTCTATATGAAATTTAATCTGTAATAGTTTCCACAGAACCTCCTAAACCTACCTTTGATAAAATCAATGGTAACAGGAGTAACTACCAAATTCATCAACATTGAATTTATCAACTTTACTGTCAACAAGCATTTTACCCCTCACAACCCAGGTTTCATAGCAACATCATCAGGTCAATGTGTATGTATAACAAGGCATATACAGAGGGAAATAGGAGAAGGGTTATGGGATGGGGTAAGAGAAAAGGGTTATAGGGCAGTTGCTTATGGAGAAAGGGGCGGTAGAGCTTTGTGCAATGGCAACTGGCTAAGGGACATGGGGGTGCCCAGTATACATCAATGGTCAGAGCATCAACTGAGAGACATTCTAGAAGACACTCGGCCACCTGGCAATTATAAATTGGAGAATCTTCCTCTTCAAACAATATAATTTTATCCGAGGCTTCTGCAAAAGAACTTCAGGCCATGCCACTATCTTTCCACATGTAATATTAATTCAAGCATGATGGGAATTACTAGATGGCCAAAAATATTTTTCCAAACTTAAATACAAAATATTAACCAGAGTAAAATGTTGGTTGAGTTCAACTTGTAAGAATATGGATTAGTAACAGCTCAGCTTGAACTGGGGGTACCCAAAGTCATCCAGATTTGAACCAGGGTCTAGTCAGTAACCAAATGCTACCCACTGGGGAATGTATGTAAGTCACACATTAGGATAAAGGGGTCAGTTTGTTAACCTATGGCACCTACAATCCCCCAGGATGTACTGGAACCTAAAACTGAAAACTATACAGCTTGGGTTTAAAACTGGGATTGTCCACATGGTTTTCAAGCCTAGGACCACCCACATATTACGGTTAGCCTAGGACAACTCACAGATAGTAGCGAAGTACAACCCCAATAGGCTTAACACACTACCCTAAAATTACAATAAAGGAATGTCATTCAATAATTTTTGGGAAATAGTATCTTTAAAACAAGAAATAAAACATCAAATTTAATATAAAATATTAAAAAAAGAAATTTATTTAATGAAACATCATTTCAAGATTATATAATCACAACATATCACACTAATGTGATCCAGTAGACAGTAGTGCCAGAAGTCCACCAGCTGAACCAACAGAGAAAATATAATTCCTGAGAAAATATTAAGGAAAAATGCAGCAAACACCGATAGCTTATCCTAAGTACACCAATAAAAACCTTATTCGACTTTTCTCCAGAAATTAATTAAAACTAAATAGTTTTCTGCAGATGTGGCAATAATACCACTTCACAGAGAAAACATAACAGAAAAACATTAGGAAAGGTTTAATGGTAATCTAAAAGTGATGGCTAGTTTTAGATGGACACCCTCTACAATAACCCTTTCTTCATTTCTGCATACTTTTTTCTTCATTCCATTCAAATGACCAAGAAGAAGGGTAAAGATGACATGATGGAACCTCCCCTCATGTAAGGTAAACTTCCTAGATAATTTTCTGTGACTAATAGATCACACCATTAAAAATATGTACCATAAAAAATCTCTCAGAAAGCTAAAACTGAGCCAAGTCAATCAATATACTTTCATCTCCTAGTGAACACACCCTACTCCCAGTCCTGAAGTAGTAGCAAATTAGACTAGTTTTTGGTATTCCTGGTAGAAGATATCTTATCTATTCACCCAGAGGTTCTGCTAGACATTTGTTTGCTTTGCAAACATCTTTCGACTACTCTGGACCTCAAATGGCCCAAATAATTCATTAACCCCAATGCAAGTTAGCTTTGATTCCCATCATGACACATTTACAATGAATGAAAATACAAAAACCCTGCTCCTTCCCCACTAACGCAGTCCGTAAGTTCATTTAAAAATCAAAGTGCAAATTGTAATTTTTAGGCTCAAGATTTGCTACTGTGACCCGTGATTTGATACCGTGACCCACAAGCCAACTTTGGTACCTGTCAACCTTACTCTCAGGGCTGAGCCAGCCACAATGGTTCTTCACTGTAAAAATGATTACCAGTAAGTACCAATGGCGTTATTGTGCACATAGTTAAAGTTACAGTTAAAGATGTGATGACTAGTACGACGCTGATTACGGGATTTACACCTTTACATGCATCTTCGCCAGCCACAGTTTGATATAGCCATTAAAGCGTAAATTATTGACACTTTAAAGTATGCTGTTCTCCGGGTGACAAAAGCGTACCCATTTCACTATGCTTAACAATTAGAACCTTGGTACATCCAATTTAAGCATTGTTTAAATTAAAGGATACACGGCCGGACTAAATGTCTTCAAAATGTAGAAACTGGTGAAGATCACCAACGCCAAGAAGAGGGCATTGTTGTAAAATATCGAGAAGGTAGTGGCTTCGTAGTCAGCAACTTCATTCTTCTTCCAAAGAATTCTGAAACAAAAACCGCAAACCCATAATTTAAAATGAATTTCTGAAAGTGAACCATTCAAGCTGGAAAAGTATTCACCTTTCGTCCTTTTCCTTCTTGCTCATTTTTTTATCCTCGGCCAACTTTTTGGTCATTTCTCTAGTTACTGCTTCCTCCCTTTTTACGGCAACCTATAGAGAAACACGTTGGCTTTAGAGAGTTTACTATTAATGTCAAAGATTAAAAATTAAACGATTCTACACTCCCGTTACCTTGTGTTTCAATACGAATTTGGTGTTCTTGTACGCGAATGCTACCAAATAAGTGCTAGCCAAAGTGACCACGATGAATAATATTGTAGAAGAATACAAGTCAATCATATGAATTCTCCAGAAAAGCCCTGAAAATTATGGCCACACATCAGTCATAAACTACAAATTCTCACAGTTTAGAAGCAGAACCAGTTACCTACATATGGGTATAGCAGATACAATTATGGCATTGCCATAAAATAACGCTGATGATTTGGTTGACACATTTCTACTGAAATCTTGAAGAAGTAACTCTTCCTCCTTGGTGAATGCTTTCTGTTTTCCAGCCATATTACTACCTCAAACAACACTAGCCACTTTACACGTATGTACACAACGCCGACAACAGGGACACCGGAGTGGAATAGGGTGACGTGTCGCGGTTGTCCCAGATTATGATCCTCATTTGTTCGAAACGAAATATTTCAGGACAGGAAATCATATTACTGATATAAATATTTAAGACAATTTATTAATTTGAATTCCAGCGATTTTTTATTCAATAAACATATAAATATATTATTATTTCTGAAAGAGTGATTCCCAAGGTTTAATCCGTTTCATAACTTTGTAAAAAGTATTATTTAATGCCAACGCTGAAATATATGGTAATTGGCTGTAGTGTCTCACAGTTGGAGCATTAGCTTTTAAATTCCATATTAAATTGGCTGTAAAAAAATAAGACTTGCATAAAACTCAAAATTATATTAATTTGTAGTCGTTTTGTACCAACTCAGCCAATGAATCCAAAATGTGAGCTCTATTCCCTGTGGTTGATCACTGAGATAGTTCCTTAATTTTCCTTCTCGCGAATAGCCAGGATATCCAAATCGAGGTTGCTAAAATCGCAGAATGTGACCTTATAATATAATTAATTACTCGTACTCTTGGAAACTTAGAAAAACATCGTTACGGTAGGCCTTAAACCAGACAGCGCCTATGTTACGGCAAAACTTAAACTAATAAGACTTAAATGTGTACATCTCGAATAGACTAATCTTTATAGGCGTACTCCCAATGCTTGGGTTTAAAAACAATAAGCAATCGTAATATACCGAAATAGATTTCTTTTCGTGATAATAAATACTTATTTCGCTTATTTGCTTTGATTTTTTTAAACTCTACACTTTTTTAGAGCGAATGCGTAAATTTAACATCGGTAGAACTCGACATTAGAAGAACAGAAAGAATTAAAATATTGTGTGCTGTAGCGGACTTTTAACTTTACTGTTTCAATGGGACGCCTTGGTTGATATTATTGGAAATGAGTCAGAAATATTGTCCAAATGTGAAAGAAGGCGTTTTAAATCACAGTGTTGATTTCTAGCGAAGTCGATAAATGTTTGGTTATTGTTATGCATCTTAAATTTGGTTCATATTTGGGCAATGTAGCCAAGACGAAGAAATTTGGATAGGTAAGGATCTTCTTTCTATTTCTGTAAACATTGTTGCTCAGGCATTCGAAATTTATTAAGAACTCATTTCAACCTAGAACATTCTTTTATTGTTGAAAGGGCATTCATGCTTATGGGATGAGGATATTTTCATTAAATGTCATTTCGTCCAGGTTCCACCGCTCACTGGGAAGAAACTAGTGATAAACGAAAATTTTAAGATGAACGTAAGTTTTATTAACTGTATGCGTGCTGTATTTGAACTTCAAGATGTTAATTTTCTGTCGTTGTTTAATTTCACCAGGATAGTGTGTGGGAGTCGGACGATCTAATCAGAGGATGCAATAGAGTATCTAATCTAACACAAGATTCTTTCAGATAAATGGATTCATGTGAGTCACTGAAATTAGTTTGTATTAATTTCTACCAACCAACGTTTAGATGCCTACTGTTTGTGCGTGTGTACTGCATATTAATCATGATTGCTCACATATATTTTTTGCCTATGAAACTTGTTCTTATTTCGCTCATAATTATATCTTTTCCAGGCGGAACAGGAAAGACACCTTTACATTTTTTCATCGAATATGAGTTTAGTTAATAGCATTCATGTATCATGGTTCATTTTGATACTGAATGGTCTTTACTTAATTTTATAAATAGGACAGTCGTTGTTAATGGTGAATATTTCACCGTGATAAGTAGTGGTAGGTCGGAGAAGTGGCCAGTTTGGCATGATGATCGAGAGTGTGTCGCGACGGGCATTTACTGGTTCGAGCGGCACGTACAACGTAAGGGCCTCGGAAGTGGCCCGAGACAAGCGCATAAAATCAACAATTGGTGCAACCGTAGTTTTTCTAGATGACTCTCAGCAGTGTTTCGAGCTTGAGGTAAGGTGCAAAATATTCAGAATATAGCTTATTATTATTGAAGAAATAATTGTAAAAGAACTTGTTTTTTCAGTTATTTCAAATTTATTGAGGAGAAAATGCTAATGCATTGAAAAAAACTTCATTGTGGTGTTCATTCGACTGGTTGAGAAATGTTTCCTAGTAAATATTATAATTTGTTTAGCCTTCAAAACAAAAGAAATAACTGCACTTTTGTCTTGGTTTTCCATTTGGTTGCCACTGAATAAAATTAAATGTCAGTTTTTTAGTCTTCCTGCTATTACAAATTTACTTTTATTTGTGGTAAAATATGCATGATTTTTATAAAATTTTATGGTCACATGCCATCTTATTATTTCAATTGTGTACATGTTAACATTTTTATACTTTCAGAAACGTGCCAAGGGTCAGGCCCTGTTGGAACTCGTGTTCCAACATTTGGAGCTAGTGGAGAAAGACTATTTTGGACTACAGTTTTCTGAGAATGGGTCCACCCCATCTTCTACAGATGCAATGGTAACTATGAGGGAGATTTAAGCTATAAATATGAATGGGATGTAAGATTTATTTATTTTTATTTTAACAATGCATACTACTATTTCAAAGTAACTTAAAGACACATTATCAAAAAACAAATCACAGTAATCAACCCGAAGGTCGGTATGGTTGGTGAGGGTAGTGCTCACCCATTACTAAGCCCAACGGCGTGTGAAATCCACACATTCAGGGTAATGGGCAAAATTCCCTTCACTGTGCTGTGTGCAATTTCCCAGGATGGCCTGGTGCCCGAAACATAGACATTGCATGGGTGAAAGTGAGGGTCCCCAGAGGTTTCACCCAGAATCGAACCCAGGCTCTCTGGTTTGTAGCTCAGCGCTATACCCACTGGACTTCTGTTGTGTGGACTAACCCTTTCTTACATTATAAGAATCAAGTTAAATATATCATGAGTTATTGCAAAAAAATACAAGTATTATTCCAATGCTATAAGATGATAAATGCTCTTAGCCCGTATAACTTTTAGATATTTCACTTTTTGTACTCAAGTCAGAAGATCTGTTTTCCTTAGTGAAATCCTCCACCATCGTATATCATATTGGGGAGAAGAGCTCATTCTTACCAGATTTTCTTCATAACTTCACCTTTTATGTAGTTTTCACTAACAATGTTTACTTCTTTTGAAATTAAGCCAGTTTGTATTCACACTTTTTGTCTAATGTTCCTCTTTGTGTCCTTTCATATCCTCCATAGATGGCAATTGTTTCTGATCACCCTTTGTATTTTTGAGCCATATTTCCTTACTTGTATTTCTCAATCTGTTTCTTTATTTAATATTATTGTTCGAATGAATTCTTATAAATTAGGTATTTTGGGAGTGATACGGTTGTTGTCCATTTTACTTGATGCACAAGAAAGCTTTATCGAAATCAACTATTTCTGGACTTCAGGAGAGAAAACTGCTATAATATCCTGAAACTAATGCATATTAACTGTCCGTCGGAATATGATTTCTAATTAAAGAACTGAAATTGATAATCTTGGGGAAATCATTTCTGTCACTTATTGTGATTATATGTATGAAACAGCTCAGTTTTTGCTCATTGGTAAATAAATAAGTTCTGCTTCATGATGATGTGTTTTATATCTTGATGGCAAATACATATCTAAATTTCAAATAACTGATACCACAGTAATTTTTTAATTAAATTTAGTTTTTTTGTTAAATTATTTTGGGTCATGCCTTTTCTAACTGCGTTCATTTGAGATCATTGTCATAAAGCTGATCTTTGAATGGCGGCATATATCTAATGATCACACCGTAAGTTCGCTGTTTGCTTTTTCAGTGTAGAAGAGGTTTGTCTCTTGTTTGGAATGATAATTTTTTTTAATGAAAGTATCAAAGTTTGGGGCGAAGTAGTTACATTTCTGTAAGCTCTCTAAAACAAAAAAGGGAAATATAAAGAACATCTATATGAGTACACATAGGACTAAATGTAACCCTTAACTAATAGCATTGGAGTTATGGCCAGGGATATTTCAAACACATCAGCTGTTCATAGGAAGTCTCTGGTCACGCCAGGCAGGAAGACGCTATTCAGAGGTAACTTTGACCCTTCATCACATTGGGACCCCTCCTAACAACGTAAGTCCACTGTCAGCTAATTGTTAATGTGTAGTGGTTTTGATAAAGCAATACGAAGTGCTACCCTAAATTTCAAAGCATTTTAATATTCTGCCAAAACCAATAGCAGGATGAACCTCTGCCAAGCGGCATCTTCATATGAGTATACTGCTTTCTTTGTTTTTGTTGATTTCGTTACATCATGTGTTTTTTTGCATCAAGTTTTGTCTCAAGCTCAAGAAAACTATTGAAGGCTACCGAAAATTAATGGAGGCTTATGGGGAGCAAGGTCTAAGCGAAGCAAGGACACGCTCATTTTTTCGCATAATTACTGCTGATGTTCAAACATTTGTCATATCATATCACCAATTTTTTTATTCCTTCTTCGTAGTATTTTACTGCCAGTTTCTGCAACCACTTAGTTCCAAGTTCAACCTCATTGTAATCTGTAAAGTGCTGACCCCCCAACATTTTTTCAATCTTATAAAAAAAGTGAAAGTCACTGGGAGTTAAGTCTGGGCTCTACAGGGTTGGTCAAAAACTTCCCAATTTTAGTCAGCTTCACCACACGAGGATGAGCATTATCTTGGAGATGCA
Source organism: Calopteryx splendens (assembly GCA_002093875.1). Taxonomy (NCBI): domain Eukaryota; kingdom Metazoa; phylum Arthropoda; class Insecta; order Odonata; family Calopterygidae; genus Calopteryx; species Calopteryx splendens. The sequence continues at coordinate 19,022 of LYUA01003354.1, forward strand.
CCACACTCTCACTTGATAATCCACACTACTTGTTTATGATGGGTCTTTGCAGCTTCCGCAATGTTTCACAATATGCATCTGCATTGCGGGGCATGAAGTAAACCAAGAGGAGACTTAACAGTCCCAGAACACTGTAGCCATAACCTTCGGTGTAGAAAGAACTTGCTTGAACTGGCGTGGCTTTGGGGATCCCTTGTGACACCACACAGAGTACTGGTGTTTGTGCTCAGGAGTGACATGATGGACTCAAGTTTCATCTCCTTTCATAATGTGATCCGGAAATGTATTGTCTTCAAGTTTGTAATGTGCAAAGTGGTTGCAGAATCTGGCGGGAGAGGACTGTCAAGAGGGAATAAAAAAATTGGTGAAACGCTATGAAAAATGAATTAACATTGGTGGTGATTATGTGAAAAATGAGCACTGGCATTGCAAAACTTGGGTGTCACTTGCCTGCCCAAAGTGTGACGTCAGGGTGGGGAAGGGGTTGGTAGGGGGAGAAGAGGGGAGGGAACAACACATGGCAGACAGAGCAGCTAGCATACATTAGCCTGGAGAGAGCACATGTAATCTGTCATTGTAAGCGGCACGAAAATAGTCCATTCAAGGTTATTCCTTATTCTTATCTTGTTGCCACATTCTTTTTAGCCAACATTGACTTTGGTGACACATAGTAGTACACTACATAGAAAGAAACCTGTTCACAGATCTCCCTCTGAGAGGGTGAATATTTAAAAGTTTTAATGATGGGCTGGAAGTTGAGGGAGTTTTTAGACAATTAACTCTTCCACCAAAAACGGTCTTCTGCTCAAGTACCACCAAATTTTGCGATGCCTGAAAATATAGAAGAGTTATACAAAATAGAAAACATCACCTAAAAATGATTTACCTACTTCTTATTTCAAAATGAGTAGAACTTTCTGGATTGATAGTTTGATAGTGCAATGAAATAATACCTAATATTGACCAAATTGAAAGGTGTATCCATATATAAACCAAAGCCATAGTTCAAGGCTTTCCAATTACATTAAGTAATCCAGCAGAAGAGGTGGACGAGGTATAGGAATAACTTGAAGAAGTTCTTGCACAGATTAAGGAGGGGATAGTGTCATCACAACAGGCAAATGAAATACAGTGATTAGAAATGAAAAGGAAGAAAATTGCATTCAATTACTCTTGACTGGGGAAATAAAGTGTTAAAGAAAAAAGACTGGTGGACTTTGGTAATGAGGAAATGTTGATAGAAATGCGGTATGGGTTCTAAGAAAGATTCCAAAGAGACTGCATCTAGTACTTTTCACAACTTCGCTTACCTTGATTGTTCTCGAAGGTATCATATTTTGATGGAGCTCAACACAGTATATGATGATAATGTTGAATTATTAATTTGAACTTGTATTATATTCAATAAGGGGGACCGTAAAACAGTGGGTTGAGGGCTAAGCTATTGACTGGAGGGCCTGGGTTCAATTCCGGGTGATGCCTCTTGGCACCCTCAGCTTCACCCAAGCTG
>LYUA01003354.1:45436-62527 GCA_002093875.1 Calopteryx splendens
TTACTCCTACCTCTAGTTCTTCCCATGCCTCCCTTACCATTTCCTCCACGCATACATTTAAAAGCACCAGTGATAGCGGACAACCCTGTCTTACCCCCCAGCCTACTTCTGCCCACCCTGTTTCTCCATCAGCTGCCCTCACCTGTGCAGTCTGAGACATGTATTTCGAATAAGTCGCCTATCCCTCCAGTCTACTCCTATCCTCTGTACTACCTTCATTAGGTGTTCCCAATTTACCCTATCAAGCACCTTCTCGAAGTCTACGAAGCAGAAAAATACATCCTGATTTTACTCTATATTCCTTATTGAGTGTATATACCAGTAATTTCTGCCCTGACACTATATTAATGGCATGATGTCAGACCGCAACATAAAAGCATTCAAGTTTTTGAAATATATTATTTTAGAAAAAAAGTAAGCTGTGAATTTTATGAATTTTAAAAATTACAGAGAAAACTCTCTTGGAGAGATTCTCTCAAGGAAAAAAAACTCATTCTCAGGAGAACGTATGTGGATTTTGGCAACTCAGGAGCACCATCAGCTACATTTTCATAGACCAGCTAGTGGCTGTTTCGTTTTAGATGGGCCTGGATGTCATGTTGCTCAGGGATGCTAGCCAGAGACAAATGCTTAATATATATCTGTTTGCATTCCACAATAGCTGCTTACACTCCCTAGATAATTAGCCCTTTCTACAAGGTAGCACCATGGGCAAAAGAAGCCAAGCAAAGGTGAATTATCCATCTATTGGCTTAGGGTTAAAGGTTTTAGGGATACAATTGGATTGTGCTTTTAGTCACTTGACACTTGGAATTAGATTGTATAGTTACCACACTGAATTTCCTCTCCTTGCCAAAGTGAGACTACTACTGGTTCTACCACAGAGCACGAAGTAAAAAAAATGCTGCATATCATTAGGATATAGAACTGCGGTGCCATCTTACATGGAAATTATTAATTATGTGGAAAAATTGATCTGCTAAGAAGGGGGATAATTAAAAGTTCTGCAGCACTAGTAATTGAAAAAAAATTGAGTTCGAAAAATTTGTTACAATAAAGTCATTCTTTAAGATAAATTCTGGATATAATTCCTGGGCAATAAAACTGATTTGTAGTTCCTCATATAAAAGATTCAGTAGAGCAAGGTTTTCTTTTTATTTACTCCACTGATATGATCTGTTACTAGAAATTTATTTATGACCAGGAATTATGAAGCAGTTTTATCAAGGTTTTACTCCCATTTTTTGTAATTGATATTTCCAAGTAAAGTGCATAAAATGTAAGGAATCAACTGTTTAAAAATGTGTATTAAAATATCTACTGTTTCCCCCAAAAACACTACGTATATGTAACCATACATGTTACAATCCCTATCTTTTTGAGAAACTTTGTAGAACAAAATGTGTATTATGTGTAGGAAATTTACATATTAATCTAATTTAAGTTATTTTTTTCAATATTGAAACATCAACTGTAGCTACCTACTCCAGGTTTATACCCACAGCTAAATCTATGAAAGATTTGATGTTAAAATGTGTTTTTTTTTATTATTCAGGTACTATTTATAAGTGGGCATGATGTCAATGGAATGACACATGAGCAAGTGGTCAATCTCATTAGATCGTCACGAGATACGCCTCCTGGAGAATTGTCACTAACTGTTAGACCAACTGGTAAGTAAAATTTGTTGAAATATGCTTTAATGATAGGCGTGAGTATGAATTTCTAGGCATTTGATGCGTCTGATTGATCACATAGGCAAGGAAAATAGAGACCTGTCCATCTTTTTCATTAAGTGCAAGGGTGCATGTGTATGTACCATGTATACTCTTGTATAGAGTGACCCCCAATTTTTCAGTTAAAAGTTTTTAATTTTTCATGTATCTGGTGTATAGTTCAACCCTAGCTTTCTGGGGACCCCAAATTTCCATCAGGATTGATATTTTCATTTAGACATCTGAAATTTCAAATTGGTTAGGCCTGCAATCAAATGGTATTTTTTTATATATACACACTGAATGGTTTACAAAAATTTTATTTATTTAAAAAATTATCTGATTTAAATTATTATAATCATATATAAATATTAAAAATCGGCACTTAATTTAAAGAAATAAAATTCATGTTTTTTATCAACCATGCAAAATATACTCTGAATTTTAAAAGGTGTGAGAAAATCCTATTTTTAGCAACATCATAAAGCTTTCATGACTTCCTGCACAAACTTTGGTTTCACATGGCAAAGATCCTGGTGTGAAATACTTGAAAGATTTGACTTAGAAAATTTTTGTGAATTGAATTTGAAAGTTAATGTGAATTTGAAAGATATAACTTTAATAAGTTAAGCTAATGAGGCATTCTCTTACACATTGAATTTCTAGAGGCTTAAAAGGAGCAAGATTTTCTGATGAATGTCAAATTGTATTTAAACTTTGTGTTTAACCTCATGGACTGCAGTGCAGTGCATGGGAATATGATTTCTTATTGACATTGTATACACAGTAGTTCATACAAATCTTCAAAAATAATCTGGTAGGAGTGTATAGATCAAACCTCAACTTAATAATTAATAAGAGAAATACCATCATTATGAATCCACTGGACATGTCTTGAAACCAGGGATTTGTCTTATTTCCCTGAGCTAATTGTTAGATTGGGTGCTTGAAGAAATTTACTGTCAAGACATAAACTGTATCATACTGAGTTGGTTTGTTTACGAGTGAACAAAAGATCAGCTAATTGATATATGTATCTACCACAACAAGCACAGAGATATTGCGTATCATTTCCTTAGTCACTAATTGCATAGCCATTCTGCCAACATTCAAGATAAGTGCTTACATATGTAACTGATGAAAATTTGTGGTCACGATATTGTGATTTTTCTCTATTTGAGCCCAGAAACTGTTCGATGATACATTCATTTGCACATAAAGTACACCTAACTGAAAAACATTGGATAATTCTAGATATTTCAAGAGCTTCACAAAAAAATTGAAAATTGTCTTTCTAGCCTAAATATTATGCTAAATTTTTGTATGAGAATACTTTTCAATGAATCACATGTGCTGTTACCTATCTTGACACTGGAAACTTAGGAGAATGATGATAAAGTTTATAAATTCCGATGCTTGGTAGTATGTTATGCTAATGTTGTGGTATTCTACATCCTTTAGAGAGATTGATCAATACATATTAAGTTAGACATGGCAAATATATTTTCTTCCATAGCCATTCTTTTGGCACACCCATATGGTGCAAGTACTCTTCAAGAGCATTTATCTATGCTTTAATGTTTGTATGAGTATGCATGGGTGACTCCACATATATGTATAGATATAACGTATCTATGAATTTGGTGACCGGTGTAATAAGATTGTTCCAAAGGTCAGCGAGCATGCAGGGTTAGTCAGATGTCTGGTTAAGCATATATCTGTTTTACACAACTGCTGTCATTCATATCGGTTATTTTTAAAGTTAAGTACATGGAATTATTCTCTTCTCCAGGGGGATATCGAAAAAATGGCATGTCTTTTTTTGAAATTTAACATTAAATCTTTTTTTGCCTAAAACATTTTTCATTTTCCATATTTTATATATAAACCTATGTAATTTATATAATGCTGAACAAGTTAGTGAAACAGTGTTGCCGCAATTTAATCATTATTGAGTTTTAACCAGCACAGCTACTTACTGATACAGGCATAACTAGATTTTATTGCAGGTCTGTGCTCTGCAAGAGTGGAGGAGGTTAATATTCATATCTTTAAGTACCTTGGTGCTAATTCTGTCACCTAAAAAGAGTGTTTGACAGTGGTTGTAGTCATTAGGGGAGATCACTGACAGCTGAGCTCATTTGAACCATTAGTAGGGATGGGGTTTGTCAAAAAACATTCTGGTTATATATTTAATACAAAATTTAGTACAAAAAACATTTAATTTTATGATATTGGATGATAAAAATTACATTTCATTTAGCTTGTATGTATCCAACTTTTACAATTGGCTTTTCATTATGTCCAGTATATTCCACCCGCGAAGAGGAAGAGGATGACGATGATACAAGTGATGCACGGTCCAGAAGAAGTGGCGTGAAGAGGGACGAAGAACAAGAAGAGCCGGCCTTCCAGTATGTGCCCGATGCACCCCTTCTGGCTGACGGGGAAGGAGCTGCAGGAACGACGGTTGAAGCCTTGCCAGAGTCCATGCTTTTGCTGGCCGAGGGTTTGGAATCTGGGGCTGTGGCTTCAGCATTTGAGCAGCTTCATAGGAAAAAGCCTGGCCTAAGCACTGTGGAAGCAAGACGTCCAGAGAATGCTGCTAAAAATAGATATCGAGATATTGCTCCATGTAATTATCTTTTTAAATCAATTTTATCGAAAATTTATAGTTTTTACCTAGCATAAATTTAAGTTTTTGAATAAATACTTGTGTCATTTATTATAAGATGCTTGTATTGAAAATATTGATATTATTAACTATTGGCATAGAATATCATTAAGAGATAATTCTTTAATCTCCTATAACTGCATGCGTGTGCCACTTAATGGCTAATTCATGGCCCATAATCTTCGCAGTCAACTACAATAGGGAATCACGACCGACTTATTAAACAAAATAAAATAAGAAAATATTGGCGTAAAATTTTATTTGCAATTTTACCTCAATGTCAATAACTTTAACAACCGGATTGTTTGCATGTTAGGTCATCAAGAGACTACTTTATATCCCCATTTTACACAACATTGTGACAAAAACAAATGAGATTAAATCATTGCTTTTATCACTGTATTAATTATTCTTCATTGTTTGCTTAACCATGCAAGTGTGTGCAAGAAAAATGGCATTGATGTAGAATTATTTCATTTTATCTTTTGTGAGGCAATATTATAATATCATATCAGTTACCCGTTTATTATTTATCAGCATAATGCCCATGCTTTGATAAGGGGTTCACTGCTTTTCAATGTACATATTTTACAATCTTGTACACTCTAATGCCTGTGCAATTATTTAAATTGTACCACAGCCACCATACATCAGCCAGTCACCCTTTTTGTCGATGATTTAAAGGCAATATCCTCTTGGGATGCTGGGGTGACCCTGGGATACGAAAGTGATACATTGTATTAACCTAAGCCAAGTAATGATGCATGCTCGGCAAAATCCATTCAATTAAAGCCAAACAAAGTAACAGATCAACCAGTAGATCAAAATTAAAAAACCGAAATGAAATGTGTAAAGTAATTGCAGTTACATATTAGGGGAGGCAACCAACCGGTCGGTATGATTCCCATGGAAGAAGGGTGAAGGGAAACCTGGCATCGACATTATCCTGCTCTTAATGAAAGTCGCCAAGGGGTCCACAGTTGAATGTCCCATCTGACGGACGGAGTAGAATCATAAGTGCTCTACACATAGTACCCAAGTAGGGATCAGGCTACCACTGAAAAAAAACCTTACTTCCACCGGGATTTGAGCCCAGACCCTATGGGTGGGAAGCCAGTACACTAAATAAAAATGTATAGTAATAACTAGTCAGTTTACCAATAACCAAAATCCTAAAAAAAAAGAAAGTGCATTGTCAGAAGAGAATGTGTTAACTACAGAAATAACAGTTCTTGATATCAAGAAAAAATTATCTCTATCCCTTGCCAAATGATGTATTGTGGTACAATACTCCATCGATACACAGGGTAATTTAAAACATTTTAAATTGAAAATATGAATATCAATACAAATATGAAGCCAAATGGATAGCAATTAACGTCTTAATTGTCATCCATGTGTCCATCAAAAAACCTACTTTAATCGGTAGATAACCATTAGCACTCCGAGAACAGACCTCACTGGCTTCACTCCTGATGGGGCAGGCCTGGGTCCCTGATGACCCAGACTCTTAAAAATCTATTTCTATTAACAATATTTACTACCCATTTAAGAAATAAGTGAATATTTAATAAGAGCAATAATTTATAAAGAAAGTAATGTACACATTTTTTTATATTCCAGAAACTAATATTAATTAATTAAATTAAAATGTATTTTCATTATTTAATTAATGTATTAAATAAATTACAATTATGATTCTCTAGTAATACGTGAAGTATCAATTACTGCAAAAAAATGTATTGAATTATTTTCGAAAATGTATTTCATGGGTCTCCGGAGACCCTAGGCCCATACTCCAAGTGTTAATAATAATAAAAGAGGTACAGAGGAGGCATTAAAACTGTTTAAAATAGCAATGCAAAGAATATAATCAACATTAGCCAAATTATAATCAATAAAAAATAGCCTGTTACCAAGTAAATAGTTCGTGAATTACTTATAATGAAATAATAAATTTTATTGTTAATATTTTTGGTAAAAGATAGCATTCCACTGATATTCCTTAAAAGTCATAAGGACCACTTGTATAGAATATTCAAAGACTTATTTTATACACGAATCTTCTTGACATAATCTTTTATTTGACTATTTTTTCATGTCAGAGCTTGAATTATCCCCTCGTTAATTTTGAAGATGATGATAAATCGAAAATATGTGTGGCATTTTAACTGCCTGAAAAACCAAATAATTTTCGACTTTAAAAGTAATCTCAATCATGCAATATACTAACAAAACAAATCATTAGCATATTAAAAATAGTCTTTTCAGTTTAAATAATCATTGTGTGATATTTTGAGATTATATATATTTTATAGCTAATTAATGAAGGTTACCTTTTAAAATTGTTTAAATGCATGAAGAAAATAATTATGCTAACCACATCAGGTTTCATTGCATGTATTTGGGGTGCACTTATGATTTCAGTGTGATGATACTTTGATATAAAGAGGTTTTTAGGGTATTATTTTTTTAATTCATTAAATGTTTACTAGCGTTAGCTTTCATGTAAACATTAATCTTTTTTTCAGATGACTCAACAAGGGTGATACTGGACAGTAATGTCTCCGGCGACTACATAAATGCTAATTTTGTGAATATGGAAATTCCTAGTTCTGGAATTATCAACAGGTACATTGCAACTCAGGGTAAGTTAATCATGGTGGCCAAACTAATTTTTCCATTATAATTCTGAAGCATTTTGAATCAAGAACGCATAATGTGAAAAATTCACAACGTAAAAATCATTCACCTAAACTGGGACCCAAACCCAAATCCCTCTTTCTCCCATGTACAAGTGAGAGTAGTGAATAGAGAAATAGGCTGGTCAGTAGTAGTCCGGGTAAGGTAGAGTTGTCCATTATCACCGGTGCTTTTCAGTATGCACATGGAAGAAATGGTAAGGGAGGCATGAGAAAAACTAGAGGTAGGAGTGAAAGTGGGTGGGGAACTGATCAAATCAGCCATATTTTCGGGCAATCAAGCTTTAGTTAGTTAATCAGCCAAGGGGTTGCAGTCATACTTAGTTTACTAGAGAGACAGTACGATAGGTATGGAATAAAAATAAATGAGAATAAAACAAAGGTAATAAGGTTCTAGACATAGGAAGCATAAGTTAAATATTAAAGTGGAAGGGCATAGACTTGAGCAGGTAGAACATTTTAGCTATTTAGGTGGTATTTTCGACAAAGGTATGCAATGTGGTAAGGATATTAGAAGAAGAATCGCATTAGGCATAGAACCTTATACAAAGAATAGTGAATTAATGACAAGGACTCTAGGCAAGGATGTAAAAAATAGACTGGTGAAGAAGACCTTGATATGGAGTATAGTTTTTTTATGGCTCAGAAAATTGATTCTTGAGGCAAGATGACAAACGTAGGTTGGAGGATTTTGAAATGTGAGTGTGGAGAAGGTTTGAAAAGATGAAATGGACAGAAAGGAAAATGAGCAAATAGTTTTTGTGAATGGTATTTGAGGAGAGAATGCTATGGCCGAAATCCAAAGAAACCAGGAAAAGTGGATGCAGGGCATACTGTGTGGCGATGGGTTGTTGAAAAATGTGGTAGAGGGAAGAAAAGATTAAGCATGTTGGATGGAATGAAGGGTGGAAGAAAATATGCGGGAATGAAGTTTGGGTTATTGTATGGTTGAGGTCGTGTGTCCATGTAGATCAAATACATCCAGAAATGTATCATAACCATTTTTATAAAAATATCATCAGGGATGTACCTCAGGTAAACCTAACTCTGGCTCTAAATCATTTAACTGAAAATTGAGAGTATTTGTTAAGACTAAGTCATTTCATCCAGTCCATTTTGTTGCAGTGGAGCTGACATTTAAAACGAGTGAGAAGTATAGCAAAATGGACCAGAAATGTAATTACATTGCATTAAAAGGAGGAAATACAATACCATCTGGCTTGTTGGGAATCTTGTGGTTCTGTTAGAAGGTTAAAGGGAGTGAGTAGGAAGGACAATTAAAATAATGAAAAGTCATTGATCCAGACTTCGTGAAAGTATCATTCATTTAACAGGATAGTAACATTGAAAAAACAGAGAAGGCATTGCACATTTGAATTGAAGTTCGAAATGCAAATGCAAAATAGATCTCCATTAAGCAGACTACCAATATGTGAAAAAGCCATGCGATTATAAAAACATGTCATGTCATCAGGTGAACACAGTGATAGCAAAGAGTTTGCATCAAGTAAGGGTTGGTTGGAGTATTTTAATGAGGCCAAATTAAATTTTTCTTTATCTACAAATATACTCACTTTAACCCTTGTAGTGCTAGCCTACATTAACTGTCATTGGCAAAAAATACCAGTGCATGTTTTATTAATATGTACATTTTTGGTTAGAAAGTTTTATAAAATCTAATATTAATATTCTGAAGCCTTTTTTTTATTTATTCACATTAGACTTAAAATATATGTAATACTAGATATGTGACTCACAGAGATGAGTGTGTCGGAGCATAAAAAATGTGGCCGATGGATTGGCCCATGGCATTTTTCGCTAATGCCCCAAGGGCCTATTAATTGGCTGGCTGACACTGAAAGGGTTAATAATCATTGTCCTTCAGTCAGTCATTTTAAATATAGTTATACTGTAATAGATGTAGTATTATAGTGTAACTATGTAGTATAGTGTATAGTACCAAGGCAAAGGTACTTGATGTAGATTTACAGGAGGAAAATACCTTACCACCAGGGCAGGGTACCTGAAATGTTGAAGCTGATATCATACTTCAAGTGGAGATACAGGTGGGAAATTAGAACATCCCTTCTGAGAGAATTGGGCTCAAATACAGAATTTTAGAAATTGGAATATATTTTTTCTCACAAGGAAAGCATGCCAAAATATTTTCACATAACCTCAAGAAAATTAATACGTTAGGGAAAAACAATTAGGGGTTGGTGGCACATTTATTAGAGAAATCCTGAGTTTAACCCCAGGTCTCCCAGAATATTTATTTATCTCACAGTTGGGTCTAATTTTCCTTTAATTTTCAGCTGATGGGTATTCAATTCTCTGATTTATATAAATAATATGAAGACTTATTTTTATGAAAAAACAATCACCAGGTCTACTGTGTGCTACAGAATATTTCCAGCTGATATGAGAGGGGCATGCAAGACATGATACGAACATGTTACCCTTATTTCAGCAAAGAAAGGGGAAATTCATGGCACTTGTCTGTATCCACTCTCCTCACCCAGGAGGCAAGTGTGACTAAAGCCACTTACCTCTCCCTTAGGGAGGTAAAAAGCATGAGGGAATGAATAACTATGTGTTAACCATGCTGAAGAGAATGGAACCTGAAATAGTCGTTTGTTTTAGATACCTGAATGCAACTTTCAGAATAAACCCTGTCCTATGGGTCTTGGGTTCAATTCCAACAATACTTAACTTAAATACGAATAGTATAGTGCCTGAAAATATTATAGCAATTTTTTTGCTTTTAATTTGGGAATCTTCTGTTTAGTAAAATCAATTCTCTATGTCTCCTTAATTTTCATGTATAGTAGATGCTCAGAATATCATCTTTGGGCATTTATTTTTGTGTACATGTTTTTAATATCTTTATTTTAATGAACACTTTTAAATGGTTCATTTTTTAGGCCCATTGCCAAATACGGTGGCTGATTTCTGGCAGATGGTATATGAATCTCAAAGTACCTTAGTTGTAATGTTGACAGCTCTTTCGGAAAGAGGTCGAGCAAAATGTCATAAATACTGGCCTGACATGCAAGAAGAGGAAATTGAAGTTCCTGGGAGTGAAGGACAGCTAAGGATCTCGTGTATATCAGAGGAAGAGGATGATGACCATGGATTTGCCTACCGAGAGTTTGAGCTGAAAAACATTCAGGTAATCCATTTTTCTTGTCATAATCAATTTTCAAATTTTTAATTGATTTCCATTCAAAACTTTAAGTAGAATTCAATAGATGGTGCAAATGTTTGTTTGTGAAATCAAAAATAAACATATGAATAAGAAAACCTCAACACAATACTACACTCTTTTTAAAAATAACTCTTTAAATTGGCATGCAATGTAAAATTCTTTCTAATTTTCTATTTCTTAAGAGTCATTATGTTTTCTTTTTTGTGTCCTTGTATGAAACAGGCCAAATGGGGAATGGGTGTAGTGTAAGTCTTGTGGATGTGGAAAACGTTGTTTAGTGTCCTCAGATTGAAGTCACAATTGTAGATGGGTGGCTAAGTTGCGATAGCCGAGCTTTTCATGAAAGATTTGTCTTCCACCTATCCACCACCACATTCCACCATTTACCATTCTTGTACATCAAAAGTTTTTTACTTAAACTGAAAGCCAAAAATCCTAACCGTTTTATGTTTGGTGTTGTTTTAAATTTGGCCATTTACAGTAATTCATTGTTTATAAATATATGAGAATGACCAAGAATGTATGATAAAATCTATGGTTGCCTTCTAGGGTCAAAAAAAAATTTTTGTAATCAGATTAATGTTTACATATTATAAAAGTAAAGTAGAAACCATAAATGATAATCATGCTGTTCTGTTTCTTGATGCTTATTTTATGCTCCTCTATTAAGGTTGTGAAAGTCGAAAAATTGCCAGCAGCCAAGATGATGGAAATTGAATTTTGTTCAAATTAATTATTTGACAGACTTTTCTTGAAGTTTCCTTTCTGTGATCCAGTGTACTTGAATCGCCAATCAATATTTTTCCTAATTAATATCATGGCTAGATAAAACTAAAATGTGTCCTTCAAATCCTAGCAAGTCATAAGATTACTCTGTAGAAACACAGCTATTAAAATATCTTGCCCTGATATTGTATGCATAAAATGCTTACTGTCTTTGTTTGAAGAATTTCACTTATATTTTGCTTTGCAAATACACCCAAAATTAAGGCTGGTTGTAAAAAAAATATTTCATGTGGAATACAAATAACTCTTCAACATCCTTCCCAAGAAAACTTTGAGTATGCATAAAATTGGTTTTAAAGTACATAATTATGATTTTTGTACATATGTAGTTTCATAGTTCTTTCACTTTCCAAATTATTTTTCTTTTGAGTTGATTGGGAAGATACATGAATGAAACTTCAAATTTTGTCTCCTTCCAAGTTTGATCCAAATAATTTGGTCAAAATTATCAAGATCACTCAGATAGTGACTAGGACAGTGATTACTCCATCTATGTTTTAAGGTTGGCTATAACCAATTGTGAACTCATTTATTCTGGGTATGATATACTTAGAATTTGGCCATCCAAATCAACTCTAGTGTATAATCACTGCTTTTGTTTCATTGATATATCAAAGTATGTACAAGCAAGATATCAAGCAGCCTTGTCTAACAATAAGTAAAGCATTATATGGCCCATCTATGAGTTCAAAGTAAAATCATCCTACTATCTTTCAATTAGGTATGTAGAAGCTGTCTTTATGGGTATTCCTACTTTGCACCAATTTGTGTATCAAATATGTTAACTAAGAGTTAGTGATGAAGCCAGAACCCTAGTGAGCAATTATTTAAAAATAATTATTCATATACCATATTTCCCAGCCCATAGGACACTTTTTTATTCTAAAATGTGCTCTAAAATCGACCTGCATCTTATGGTCCGAGGGTACACCCATATAATCAACCCAAAAGACACAGGTTGGTTCACTTAAAAAAATTATGTACTTATAAGTATTTTTCCCCTCCCCTCTTTAGTGACAATAACTACGTGGATGATTTCACCAGCAGTGATGACAAATTTCTGGGATTAGGGAAAGGAAATTTAATATCTTAATGTCAGAGCATTAGTCATTGCAAAACATTTACTTGGCAACTGACAATCCATTGATTTTACCCAATCTATCCTACATTTACCGTATACTTTAGACCAGAAGTTGACCCACCAAAATTTATGTTGAAGCATTCGAGGCAAGCCTTGGCAGCCTACTATTTGAAGCTGCAATGCCACTAATCCTCCTTTTTAACATTGAAGGATGTTAAAGATTTCCCACCTCTCTCCTAGCTTTGCTGCCTTCTCCAACTCCTTGTAGAGTAGGGCAACCAATTTTGAATCTTTGTAAAGTGGAGCTTAGGAAATCTTTTCCGACCCGATCAAGCTGTAGTCATCATTTTGAACTCGGTCCTAAAGAAAACAGTCATTCATGAATCATATCTCTTAGAATTACTCGCCTCTTAGAATGACTGGCAACAAAAATTCTCACGTTAATGTAACATTTAATCATATTTTAGACAGGTGATGACAAGCGTGTGATGCACATGCAGTACTCAGCATGGCCAGATCATGGCGTTCCAGAGGAAGGATCTCAGTTTTTAGGATTTGTGTCAAGAGTGCGCTCTGCCAGGAAGGGCATCACAGACCCCGTAATAGTGCACTGCTCAGCAGGCATTGGCCGAACAGGTGTTTTAATATTGGCTGAGACTGCAATTTGTCTCATAGAAGCTGGAGAACCCGTATATCCCCTTGATATAGTGAGAACCATGAGAGCACAACGTGCAATGATGATCCAGACTGCTGTAAGTATAGTATCTAAAGACAAAAGTCAAAAGAATTTTCCTGTGACTGTGATCTGAATCATCGGTGCAGCCAATATATTTCAATCTAGGAAGCAAAAATATTGAAGAAACAAATTTTAACTATCATATTTTCATTTTTAAATATAATACAATGGCAATAAGCTCTTTATTCGAATACAAAGTATTTTAATTTCTCCCATGGCTGCACACTTGATCTGATTAGAGGACAGAATTTTTTAATTAGTAAATCTATATCTATGTGCTACTCTTCCTCCCTCTTTTTTCTGCTGTCCTATCCCATTTTTAGAGGCTGGCTACTTTAATTAGTTTTGTCCATCTCCTGTGTCCTCTTTATCCTATATTTTCTCTGTAAGTCATTCCCCATCTTTTTCCAACTCATTTTATGCCTATGCTATGGTATTTTCAACTATATATTCCTTGTTTTTTCCTTAACATAGTTTAATTTGTACAAAGTGCTGCCTTTTTCTGTAGATTGATAATTTCAGTCGGGTAGAGTGAGATCTAAATGAAAATATTTGGCAAAAAATATTCATTACTAGACAGTTGGTACATTCAATTTGATTTGAATAGTATAAAATTATGAACGTAATAGTTTGAATACTTGAACTAAATGCAAATAAATGACTTAGTTAGTTACAAATTATTAAAAATATGTTAAACACAAGATGTCCGTACCCTGGGTGAAGAAAAACATACCTGTGATATTATACCACCACTGTCAAGATAGATGCTATAGACTTCAAATTACTTGGCACAGCACTATTTTTCACTGGAATTGCCTTTTGCCCCATACTGCTTGAAACCAGCCACTATTTACTCCTGCAATTTTGTTATGAGATATCAGCATGACGAACATAATACCAATATATCTCCATATGTAAATACATAATATGCTTAGTAACTCTATGGCTTCCATTTATGAAAAGTATTTCATTTATGTGCTTCATAAATAGTGTATCATTGTAAAAATGTCTGCATGATTTCAGTTTGCAAAAGTATTATAGTGTTATCATTTACTAATATTAATTGGTATATGTTTAGTGAATTTGTTTTTTCCTACAAACGACTGCCGTCTCCATTGAAGTCGTTATGGCAGCTATAATGATTAAGTTTCTAGCCAGAAATCAGAAAATCTAACAGTGATAATAATTCATGTTATCCATTTATTTTGCAGAGTCAGTACAGATTTGTCTGTGAGAGTGTTTTAAAAGCATACAATGAAGGAATGACCAAGCCACTTACAGGGTTTTGATGTTGTTATCTGGTGGTATGTGAAGGAAGAATGCGACAAGGCTGATCGATTGGATTTAAAAATTTTCAGTGATTTGTTATAAAAATTTCTTAAAATGACTGATTACTCACTAAAGTTTATTTCTGTGCCTGAAGATAAACATAAAAATATGAATTTTCTCAGGATAACTAATCCGTCTCTTTTCCATCCGTTTGAGAGTGATTTAACGAATATGTAATTGCATCACAGACATTGCCATATTTGGAGGCCTTATAAAGGTAATTTGTAATTGTTATTATCATTTTTACATATATCCATAAGCTGAAGGTGGAATGAGACTGCCAACTATGTGATATGTCCAATTCTATTTAGAAATACAGCAAAATTTAAAGAAATAAGCTCCATAGCCAACATATCCCAGCATCAGTGCCTTGTTAACAATATACCCATACAGTCACTTATCTCTGATGGTGCAGTACATGAAATGGCCATCTTTTTTTACTTGTGTTCCTAGCCTTTCAGAGAAAGTGCTCTGTGAACGTTAATGTGTTCACTTATTTAATAGCAGGGCTACATTTAAAAGAAAGCATTATTGAATGCTTCACTGCCATCTAAATTTCCATCCTTTTGCTGGGCTGTAAAATCTATATTATAGAATATATATTATTTATACATGATAATTATGTACCAGTGTAGTGTTGCATTGAATGCTTTTATATATTATGTACTATAATGAATCTTTTTAAATTAAAATTACAAATCATGTGTTGAGAAAAATGTACAGAGTGAATGAAATGGTTTGAAGATGGATACTATGAGAAAATTTCAGTGCAGCATGAGAATAAATCCTAAAACCATTCCACTGCCATCATAAGTTTCATGTGGAATGTAAAAATATTTTTCAATATAATGGCTTCTTGGTTCTAATAGAATCATAGAGGTAATTTTCTTTTCCATTGATTTAAAATTATTGGAATTGTTTATACGTTAATTATGATTGTAAATACTGTGACTTTTCTTCAATTATGGTTGTTTTTCAAAGAAATATTTTGTATCTACTGTTATAAATTACATATGTAAATATTCTTATTATCAAAGTTTTAAATGATTTCCAATGTTTTCAGTTTTAAGTAATTTATTTTTCTTTATTTAGGAATTTTTTGGATTTTTATGTCACTAAAAAATGAAAGTAAGTGTCATACTCCAAGTGCATGTGTACAATGAAATGGCAAGTGACATTCATGTGGAGTCGATAGTTCAAGTACTGCCATTTTCTAAAATAAAACATTTTGATCTACATTTTCATGTATACTTTTGTAAAATATACCACCTTATTTATACATCCTTTTATCTTATGAAGTGTTCATAAGGTAGTCGTCCCAAGATATGAAAAGTAATTAAAGTTGCTGCGTGGTAGGACATGATAAAACTACCTGAGATTCATGTCCATTTTATAGTATTGATTTGTATACATTTTTATAGAAAAAGGTGCATTATATGTCAATCATGCATCTAAATTTGTGATTACTTGATAGAGAAAATGTAGTTGGCCATTTTCAAGGTACTCTCGTAAGCTTGTAAAATGTTATTGAATGTGTGTTTAGTTGGAGATGGCAAACATTGAATTGCGTGAACTTTGTCAAAAATAAATGAGTTTTCAATTCTCTGTCTTGTATTGTTAAATTTTGTCAATCCTGCATCCTTAGCCACTCTCATCATTTCCTATTTGAATTAATTTTGCATCCTTGATTTCCAGCTAATAGTGAGGTATGTTAAGAAAAACATTAATATCTCAGACTCATAGTTGTATTCATCTAAGGTTAAGATCAGTAAATACCTTTGATTTGACGTAATGATATTGGAATTACTCCAAAAAAAGAATGCATAAATGTTGTGCATTGGAAGAACTCAAAAGTTAACTGGGCTGCAAAATATTACCCTTGTGTAAACATTGCTTCGATAAAAATACAGGATATCAAAATGCAATAGTCTATTTTCATTTATATCCCTCATCATAAAATACTCCTGAGTTCAGCTTCAATGGATTTGGTATTTTTTTACATTGGCTGCCTAAAATGGTATAATCTATGATAAATAAGATATTGTGATTTGGCTTTGATTTCAATTTGAAAGCTAATTTTCTTTAGTGTTTTAAATGTAAAGAAGTGATAACCATCACCAGCCAGATATTTTCTTCCAGTCTTGCAATCATTTCTTGTAAGTTATAGCTGTTCTCCAAAAATTATTTCCATCTCTTCACTTTTCTTCAATAAGAATCTTACCACAGCTATGCTGATTGGCATTGTTATTTGGTGGGTTCATTGAACTGGTGGCTCTCAGTTCTGCAAACTGCTTTAACTTATCTCTGGATTAGGCTACACTAGACTTTTTCACATTAAATCCTCTCGACTTTTCTACCTTTCTGGATGCTTTCATTTTTTAACGCATCTGCCATCCTCATTCCTTGATTTTTGCCCTTTCTTCTTTCATCTAATAGGTCTAGTACTTCACCTGTGATCCATGGTTTCCTTTTCACAGGTTTCTTTTGACCTATGGTTGTTTTCATGGCTTCAAAAAATCAGACTATGACTACTTTCCTCAATCCTCAAACTTTTTTCCATTTTCTATAATAATAATAATTTATTTGTCGATGAATGGTACAACCACTATGGACATATTCAGAAGTTTACAGTTAAAGGGTACTAATCACATTCAGACCTCCATTTCTCACAAGTTACATGTAAAATATTCATGGACCGAGTAAAAGGGCTTAGAAACCACTTATAAATTTTCATTTTGAATAGTAGGTTGCTGAGTGCCCTTACCGACTTTGGTAGTTTGTTGAATAGCTTTATACCCATGCACTTGTGCGCTTGCTGAATTTTGGACAGTCTTATATGTTCACAATTTAGATTCATTTT
>LYUA01003355.1:1902-12552 GCA_002093875.1 Calopteryx splendens
AAAAACTCGTTTCTGCGCACATGCCAGGAACTTTTGGACAGACTCTACCATATTCAGCGGTGATGGACAACAAGTGTCATCCGCCAGGTGCTATCCGTGGACTGAGGATGGCAAGCGTCGACCTCAGTCTACAAATTTTCCTTTCATGGGCAGTCTCTGAGTGAGACCATTTGGTATTACTCTACTAAACTACTACAGTTCTTTGTAAACTCAACAACAGTGGTGATAGTTAGAGTGCACATTTCGAATTTTTGTTGCTGCAATTTTTCTTCATTTATTGCATATTTACGATGGATTATTATCTTCTTTTACTTTAAAGAACATTCTTGAAATAAATTAAGATTTCCCTAAAAGGTGTCCATAGTTTTTAAAATGCTTACATTCTCCCCCTTCCATTGCAGTCAACTGTAACACAATGCATTTTTAGGATATTTAAAAAACTTTATTTGGAGTGTTCTTCTTAGGACCTATTTATGGTGATTTTGGGAATATTTCATACTTAAAACAAATTATTATCCATTTGTTAGATCTAGAGATGATTCAACACAACATATTTGTAGAAAACATGTCTTGGCAAATATGACAAGCTTTTGATTTTTTGCATTGTTTTTAAGGATTCTACATCAAACATCCAATAGTTAAATTTTTGGTGGCAGAGAATGTATGAATAAAATTATCTATGTAAATAATTTTAATGAAAATAATTTTGTTTTATTGCATTGATCATTCTATCTTGATAGTTTTTTAATTTCTCTTTTGTATAGCTGAGCATGAGACAGTACCCACACCAATACCCCCAGATGTATAACAGCAGCCAAAAGAGGGATTGTGTGCCACAGAAACGATGCATGTATTATTGCCCCTCAAGAAGGTATGGGAAAGACACCCTGCTTTTAAGGGCTGCCCAGTCCCCTGTTTTGTGGAATTCCATGAAAAACATATTATGCTTAGGGTAATTTTATTTATTTTGAAATGTATACATGAATGTCCAAACTATTAATTTGCTTGTTATTTAAACCATTTGCTTACAAGGACGGTGATTCGCCGGTCTCGTATATTATTTTTTCCCAACATTCTTCTTTTGGAGCATAAATGCCAAATATATTAATAATTTATGTTCTTTACTGTTTTTATGTTCTCCTACTACATATTTCAATGTTGTTTTTATATTGAGATTCTTATTTCATTCTTGTATATACTCAATGGTTTCTAAGTATTTTCATTGTGCCATCTTCGTTTATTGTGTACCCTATTCACATTCAGCACTGGCTTACTTTGTCTCATTTCTCTCTCACCTCCTCCTTCTAGATAGAGTACTGATGAGGCACTTATTCATAGCCAACATAAGATAAATAAAGCAATATTTCACTTTGTATACATACAGTGCCATCTGCTGAACGTAAACGAAAGATACCCAATATCTTCATCTTCAGTGAACTTTCTACTATGCAAAAGATAACACAAAATTTTCTGTTGTCACAAAAAAGCTGCCTTTCATCTCCCTTTTCCTATTTGCAGAAACATGAACAAAAAAGATTGAATTGCTGAAGTCCAGGCTTTCTGATAATACACATTAGTTTGCAGCCAGTGTTATTTCTACCACAGCCATGGATGCTCATGCCCGAGGCCGTGTATACTTGCACTACCCCCGCAGTAATGGCAGGCAAAAAGGGCAAGGTTTTTATGGATGATGATGCAGAAAAGTGTCTCTCTGATAGTGACATCGGTGTTCGTGATAACAGTGAAGAAAGTATATCGATAATTCTGATTATTCAGAAACTGTGAGTAGTGAAGACAGTGCAGAATTTTCCAGCAAAAATGAAGGCAGTCCGTCTGATCAAAAAAAGGCTTAGGTAGAAAACATTTAGGATTGGTGTAAAAACAACAACAGTGTGAAAGAATTCAGATTACCTGGTAAAACTGGCATAAATGAAAGAATCTTATGTGGGAAACAATACTGGTGAAAGAGACTTTCTCTTCCAGTTTCTTGAAGTTGATTTTTGGGAACTCATCGCAACTGAAATAAACAAGTACGCAGATGCCTCTTAGAATTCCAACAAAAATAGAAAAAATGATCTTACGAAACAGTGGTTTGAAACAACTAGAGATGAGATTCAAGCCAATTTTTCATTGTGTGTGCTAATGGCACAACTGAAAAAAATAAGAATGCCATTGTCGCCCTTCACCTACAACACTGCATCAAACTCCATCATATGAAATCAACCTAAATGTAAAACTTACAATTTTTAAATAAAGAAGTTGCAAATATATATATAGTTTCCAAAAATAAGAATACAGGTCAAGTGAAATATAAGAAAGATAAAAAGAGCATTGAAAGAAACTATTCAAGTTTGGGATAAAATGCCAATGACAGTAAAAACCTTTATCAGAATAATGCCAGATACTTTATAAAATATCTCCAGAACAGTGCGGTGCAATTCAAAGCAATTTTCAAGGATGAACAAAGATAGTTTACAACAGGAATACAATAAAAAATTACCATTATTTTTAAAAATATACAAAAAATTGTTGATAATTTTGCAATTTTTTTATAATTGCTAACAATACTGGTCCATAAAAATAAATTATGGACGGATAACAACAAATAATAATTGGAAAAATATTAACTTTGTCACATAAAAAAATTAAATAAAATAAATAATAAACTACAATTTATAGCTTATTTATCTATAGAATATTTTCTCAAAATGGTATTTCTGTGGGAGTAGAAAAATGGTAAGCCAATGGGTTAAATAATATCTATGCAATTTAAATATTTAAAACTAATTAAAATAACTTACTAATTTTTAAAAATGTAAATTGCTATTATTGTGTCACTGTAAATAACTAAATTCTAATTTGTGTACAACTGTAAATTCATATTTGTGTAGCTGTAACTACATACATTCATATAAATATTCATTTTCATAGAAGTATATATAATTTTAAAAAATTATATATCAATTTTGTTATTTATGGTAATAGGGCAGTTTACTACATCTAAAAACATTGAATTTAATTATTGAGATGTATTGCAATATATAAATGTAATTGACCAAAAATATGGAGAAGTAAGCTTCCATTACTAGAAAATTGAGTTTTTTTAAGTGAATTTAAATAGGCCATTTCCTTCACGGGAACTCAGCAGCCATGTTGATGGCATACTAGGGACCAACATTCTATTGATATGCATTGAAGTTACCTTTGTTTACCGGTTATAATTTTTTTCAAGTTAGCGATGTAAATGTCTTTAGCTTCTGAATTTGTTAGAGTAACCTCGGATAATCTTATGAAGGTAGAGGTGACGATGGTGGAAAAGTTTATTAAAGATGTGCGGATTAGCCAGAGTCAAATAAGTGTTGTAAAACAAGTGAACAAAGTAAGTACTATATAATAAATTACGTCCTACTATGTGTTATGCCCAGACATGTGTACTCTTCATTGCGAAAAACACGAGTTAGAGGTGTTGAATCCATTTTTTTATATTAAGGGGTATTACGTATAATGGGGCATGGTAGTCTAGGGGGTAGAGCGCTGAGATGCAAACTGGAGGGCCCAGGTTATATTCCGGGTGATGCCTCTGGCCACCCTCAGTTTCATCCAAGCTGTGTACCATTTTTCGGGTACTACGTCATCCTGCTAAATCAAAGGCAGTACCGGGAAAGGAACTGACCACCCTACCCTGATATGTGAATTTCACACGCCATTTGGCTAAGTACTGAGTAAGCCCTTCCCTCACATATCAAACCAACCTTTGGTTTGATTAATGTGATTTTTTTGATTACATATATTATAAATGTGCTTGATGACATTATTGCATGTTTCTGTTTGGCATATGCAATGTTAGTTTCAAATTAATTTCGTTGTGCTAGCATCACATGAATATAAGAAAATTTGTAATACATAAATTAAAATTAATATTTGCCAATTTAATGCGTCATGTAGCCTTTCCCACCTAACTTTCTCTGCCGGACGAATAAATTGCAGAGGTTCAGGGCATGAGTGGCTGGAGATAGTTATGCTTTTATTTCAAGGGTAGGTTGGCATTAAATAACTGAAAACACCCATTCTCCCACAAATCAGCAGAAATATGCTGGGAATGGATCCATGAGAATGCATGACAGTATATGGTTAAAATTCAGAGGAAAAATTTTAGAATAGAATTCGTATGAGTCGTTACGTTGATATTTTTGAAATTACTTCACAATAAAAATCAAGCTGTTACAGCACATTGTGCCACAGATTTCCAAGTATGCTTTTGCTCTTTAATCATTTCATCAAAATCTTTAGAATGTATTTTACCCCGTTAATCTTTAAGATGGGTTTTGTTTATCACTCACCACAACATATTCTAAGAGGAATTGGAAAATAGTTATCCATGCCAGCCAACCCTGTTACCCTGTGGCAAGGTGACAAATTAACACAGATAATCATAATTTATCGACCAGAAAGTATATTTAATGTGGTTGAGAGACAATATATCAACTGTTACCAGAGAGGATAATGCCCATGAAAGCAGTATGCCACAATGGGGGAGAAAAGTCACAAGGAATAAGTGACCATCTTTCTCTGGAGCAATGTAGCTGGAATGGAAAAATTGAGATCTTTGGCGATAGATAAGGTAAAAACACACTTGTTTTAAAAATGTGAGAAGTTTACTGGTAGATAATAGGGTGAATGAAAAAGCCTAGTGGCTTGTTATGAGGATTTAAGTTCAATAGAGTGCAGAGGAGAAAGGTCTTTTGGCTGCACAGTTTTTCAGTGGTAGGAAAACTCTTTGGGAACAGGGAATGATGGGAGGAAGCCTCCATGACTACACAGGGACAATGCTTCGGTATGATGCTAAGCTTCGGCCTCATACTTCACTTGCACACAGTAAATTCAAAGCAAGGTTTAATAAGAGAAATCACACTTTAAAATATGTAACACAAGGAGGCTCAATGCTTTGATTTTTCATGTGAAGTTATTTTGAAAATACAAACATTACTACTCATCCTGAATTTTATTTTAAAGTTTTCCTCTGCCTTTATCATATGCTATGATGGATTGGGCCTGGCATTTTCCTGCCAACTAGCAGAAGAGGAAGAGAGTTTTCACATTATTTCAACCTAACTTTCACTATAAATAATAAATACAAATATTTCCAGCTAATCATGTCCCAAACCTCTGCAATATAACCAATTGGCCAAGATAGTTGTGAGTGTGCAGATGAAGCACACACCAGTGGTAGAAATAACACCCAAGACACAAGTCCTCAGTAATAATATTAATTAAACAAAAATACAATTTATGTTATTTCACAAGCATGGAAATAAATCTCATGCAATACTCACCCAGAGGCAGTCATCTCTCCCAAAAGGTCTTTGAAAAAAATGCCAGTCCCAGCTAGCTAAGCAGGGACACAGAATTTAGGCTGTGTGAAAGTAAACACATGCAACCCCAGAGGTTGACCATTGGAAATAAGCCTATTGACTCAGTGTTCAATTTAGCTTAAAGTTGACTTTGAGCATTTCATTAACTCCACCACCTTTCTTATATTCAACCACATCCACCTTCGGAATATTGCTCAAGGTTTCTCTAACAATCTCAGAAACAAAAAATAACAAATAATTGAAATTCAAATATTAACTTTCGCATGCAACCTGCACAAGAAGCTGCTGAAATGTGGTTGAAGGGGGATTGTTTTAAGTTAATAGGCATCCTGAGTAAGGATTGAAGTAATACTTTGGACTCGAGATGGTATCCCCTTAACAAACATAAGCCCGTTAGCTTACAGATACAGCAATTTGCCAGACTATTATACATGTTTTCAAAACTGTTTATGAAGCTGAAATGATTAGAACACTAAATTTTTGGTTTCTGCAATTATTTCTTTCTGTTCTGTACATATATCCAAGCCATATTAATTTTACAGCTCAAATTGTACCAAGAACTACCAAAGATATAAAATCTAAATAATTATCACTTAACGCTAATATTTTATTTTGATGTTAATAACATTAATACAATTTACTTTTCCAGTAATTCACCTTTTTGAAATTTTTCAATTCTTACTCCAGGGATTCTAACATAATTCTATCTTTAATTACATGCCATAAAAATCATTCATGCAAAACTATCATAAAAACAACTTGAAGAAATTATAGACACTGCATTTAAAATGTAATTACACATACCTGTCTTTGCTGTTTCACAGCCATCACTCCACACCACGGTGCACCCCTCCGATTGAGTTTGGTAAGGTATGCCCCCACAGGGACATGGCAAGCAATTTGCGTAGCTACCCTTAATCCTGGATTGGTCTCTGCCTCAGAAGCACCCTCATTGCCTCCTTCCCTAGGTGATTCACGGTTGTGCTCCCAGCTGCCTCTTTTCCCCAACTCCAGGGGATGAGGTGCATCTTGTACGTATGACTGACCAACATCTGCAGCAAACATGCCTTCTTGCCTGTTAGCTGCTGCCACTGCAGCTGCCGCTAAAAGTGTGTTGCGAGTGGCCATCATTTCTGCCATTGCCGTGGCCATAGAAACGGGCTGGGGTGTGCTAGCTCCATGTGACACTGCTGATCCAGCTCCAGAAGCTCCAAGACGACGTGATATAAGTGAATGCTGCAATGAAACTTGACCTCGGGACACATTGGCTCCAGCAGCAGCCAAAGCACCCAGCTGACGACATGCAATGAATGTTCGGAGATCACAAGGTTCTCGTGGAAAGTCTTCCTCCGTTTCCTCTACTGGACTTAAAGCAGAATTGTCTGGGGAAGGCCTAAAAATCATCAAGATCATGCGATTAGAAAAGTTCTAAACTAAATTCAGATCTTAAATATGATGTCAGATAAGCAGATGCAATAAAAAGTGTAGAATTCTGGAGTAAGCAATAAGGGGAATTAGACAAAAATACAATTTTGCCTGAACAGTAAAATGAATAGTGAGGTGTCTTGACAGTAAAATCATGTCAAGTCACTTGATTATTGTCACAAATATCTCCAGATCGAACTCCACATATTATACCCACGACAATGATCAACTTCTTGACCAAAATATTAATGTTAAGAGTTTTCTGTCATCTCTCACAACAAATTGACATTTGTCAACATTCAAGCACATGTAAATTACCATCAATAGCACATACACCAGTCATAAATGTTTTAAGTAGATAAGATGCTTCGTCATTCAACGCCTCCATCCCCATATATAAATTGGTATTTTCTAAGCAAATACAGAAATGAATTGCATTACTGACAAAATATTACTTTAATAAATGACAACTTTTTCCTAAACAAATAAGGGCTGAGAGAGTACAAGAGACAATTGACCTTAAAGCATCTAAAGCTTGTATGCCATATTTCAATATTGGTATATAGGCATAGAAATGGAAGACCGATGATAACATGAGCAACTTATTAAGTATGTAGTAGGCTAGTATATACCCATTACTATAACCAAAATTCACATGCGATCTATTGCACAGAATTGGCTGATTAAAAGTTGAGAGAAAACAATAATATCCTCTAAAGGCAAGTCTGCCAACATTTTAAATGTGGAATATTCATTAGAACTACTAGCATTTAATTCGCCTAGTTATCATTAATGATAAAATCTGTTCAAAGAACGACCCTGCCCTTAGTTTTAGATTTCGTTTCTCTTATTGAAAATCTTAGGACTGGTCACGCAAGAAGGGAACAAAACCAGTTGCATGTTATTATCATTTCACAGACATATACATGAAATATCCTACACTACATTAATTTCCTCAAATGATGCTCTGAAGGAAGGAAATATATATTTTCTTCAAAATTATAAGTTCAAGCACCAATTTCATAAGTTGAGTAAAAACGTGCCCGATAAACAAAACTAAAATATTGGTCCATTACTTTACATAATATGTAAACTGATAACAGACCCTTCACTCCTTGGTTGGTCATCATCCTCATTTTCTTCTTCACCATCATATCTTTCAGTCATTTCCAACTTTACTTCGTCAAATCCTTCATGATGTGAGGACGACTTAACTATATCTTTTTCAACATGATCATCTGCACCATCAGAAGAATAGTCTCTGGCAGGTTCTTGTTCTGGATTTGAGTCATCATATGCACCACTGTTGCTCCTTTCTTGTTCACTATTATCACTGTCAGTCCTTACAGGTCGTCCGGAGGGCATTTCACTATCATCGCCATCCTCATCAACACTGGAGGGATGAGCCTCACTTATTTCGGCTGCTGTAGTCGCTTCGTCTTCCTTGATTGAATTACTGCAGTCACTGGTAGTTGGGTCGTTTTCCAATCTCGAATCAAACTGAAAATTCAAGTGTCGTTAGTATTCCCAAAACGCAAAAATCGACGGATTTAATCAAATACTTACCTGTGAAGGCTGAGGAAACTGCTCGGTATAACTCAAGTACTGTTTTAAAATCATATCGGACTTTCTTGATACTTCTCGGAAATCATAAAGAACATCCAACTTATAAACACACCTATGACAAATCAACCTTGGCAGAAGATCTCGCTCTGAAACCTGAAAGGCCGTATTAAAGATTTTGCATTAAATCGGGGCACACGGAATAATTTAAAACATAATTATATGGTAATTAAAAATACGACATGCAGTAACACCACAATCATTTCATTATAATTTTAACGTATGATACAAACAAAACTGACGTGTCACCACTAAAGCCAGCACAATAGATTATTACTACATGAAATTCAGCGCATGACAACAATATTATTAAATTGTACAAACCACTTACCAATATAGAGAGACACGTCATGATTTTCAGTGGAAAGTTACGCTGAGCTCCGTCATCAAATATAGACAATTTCACACCATCGCATGATAAACAAAGTCGACAGAGTTCGTAAAATTTGGAGGGAACACTGCACATTTTCAGAGTCAATTGCGAAAATTTTCATCAAATATTAGACTTTCAATCAGTTTAGAATTCATTCACAACCACGGAAGCTACCGCCACTACGTTGACAAGTTCGGCAGACTTTTTTTGTCATCAACACCGTTCATTGTACAGTACGGTGACTAAAGTACTATATACAACATCCGATTGGCCGTAAAGAAAAACGCTACTCAATGCGTCTTCTATCCTAATAACCACAATAGGCGTTGTACTCTTGGAAAAAATCAAACATTAAAAATTAAGATCGAGTACTACATCTTAATCAAGTAATTGTTAAACTATTAATCATAATATACTAATAGCAAAAATAAATTAATCATCAATATCGATTTTAGCGCCTCTATTGGATCAAATTGGTAACTGCGTTACCATTCTTGAAAACGTGGGTTCCTAGGAAGTTGACTAATCGTAGAATTCCTTAAATTTCCCTTCTCTTGGAATTCTTCATTTCACAGTCACATTGAATTTTAATATTTCTGCAATTCATGAAAGAAGCTTCAATAAAGATAGACAAAAAATCGATCAAAACTACACAATTTATTTCAATATAGGTTTCAGTACATATTTACAATTATTCCGATATGTTTGCAAAAAGCTACACGAGCTTTAAAAAGGGGAATTCTCTATTCTCCCTTTAGTCCTACATCACAGAACGATCAGCCCATCAGGTTTACAGCTCCTCTTTAAACGCGATGGAAGCATCTTTTGCACGCTCTACATCCGTCTTTAATTCCTCTGGCAATAAACCATTATGGCTTGGGTCCATAGTCTTTTCCGACTTCATAAGTCCACTTACGTCTTCCCGAACTTCATCTTTTTTGATGATATCAGCACTCACTACGCTCAATGCTCGATAATATCTTTGTAGGCTGGACACGATACTTGCAATATCTGGCACATTTCTCGTTGAAGTGCTGAGCGAAGACTTCCTCCTTCTATTATTCAACGCTAAGTATGCGTCTCGCAAATGTCTCAGCCTCAATGAAATTCGCCTATGCTGCAAAAATAAGATGCGCTTAAATTCTTCCAAGTCTTCTTTTAAAAGCCCTTTAACCCTTACCTCGTTTTTTAGTAAATGCTGTATCCTTGTTTCTGTAGTTTCCCTTTTCGACATTAATGAAGCAATCATAGCAAGGCATTTAACCTTTGCTCTGCGAACACACATTTCATTGCATCCTCCCAAAAGGGTTTCAATTCGTGCTTCTGGACTAAGATTGGCTGCTACAAATTGAGCAATATTGCTCACAGTCATTGGTAAATTTGATGGAAATATTCGGCTATCAGATTTCCTTCAAAAAATAGAAAAATGCCTCATTAGGTCAAATAAACATTTTATTTTTAAAGAGTAAAAATAAGACTTTTGACTCCTTTAAGTCATACCTGTTTGCTGGAAAGAAAATAATTGAAGGATATGAATCCATTGTGTATTCCCAAGGGAGATCATTAGCGTCACCATCAATGCGAGCAAATGTTATGCTAGAATTTGTAACTTCAATTCCATTTGCGTCAGTGGTAAATATCCGAGCCACAGTAAGAAATATGTGCCAGACAGATGAACAGAATGCACAAGATGGTGAGTGGTATAATACCACAACATTCTAGAAAAATAATAAAAAATAACAAAAATTAGTGTTGATCAATTTAATTTTATTACATATGCAAAAAATTCAGTGTTAACAACAGCAGCGGGTGACTCCGTTAAAGTTACTGTCGCGGCATTTCCCGCAGTTCCTTTAG
>LYUA01003355.1:142221-152888 GCA_002093875.1 Calopteryx splendens
GAGGGTAGAGCTCACCCAGTACTAAGCCCAACGGCATGTGAAATTCAAACAATCAGGGTAGGGTGGGCAGTTCCTTTCCCTGCACCGCCTGTGATTTCCCAAGATTACCTGGTACCCGAAAAATAGTACCCTGCTTGGGTGAAGCTGATGGTGCCCAGAGGCATCACCCAGAAGGCCCTCCAGTTAGTAGCTCAGCGATCTACCCACTGGACTACTGCACCCCTGGAGAAGGATAGCATTGCTAAAAGAACCACAACAAGAAAAAGGGAATTGATGACAGGTGCACCAAGTGAAGACAGAAAGAAAAGACTAGTAAAATATTTAATGTGGAGGTGGTGTGAGAAAGTAAGGTAGTCATAGAGAAGGACTAATGACAAAGTTTAAGCATGGGGGAAGAAAAGAGGAAGTTGCTAAATGAAAACTGAAGAAGGCAGAAAAAGTGAGCAGAGGAAATATTGAGAGGGTGTTTAAGGCTATATGGCGAACGCTAGGTGGCAGGGTAGAGGAAGGAAGGGAATGGGCTTTTTAGATGGCATGAAGCAAGTACTAAGAACTGAAGAAGGAAAAAATAAAGAAAAAACAGAAGGAAGTAGTACATAATAGTGGCTAGGGCCCATTCAAAACCCACATTTAATCAGTAGATTACATTTGATGATGATGCGAATGAAACTATCATGAAAGTCACTATGGCATGATGTCTGTAAGGCCAACCATTTAGGTAACAACTGTATTTAGGCCATGAAAGTATCAAGCTAAATAATTTTGTAATTTAATACAAATTTGTCTGTTTCTTTGCATGTGATTTATTGTTGTGTTATAAGAACTTATTCATGTATTCCAAATATTACTGTAGCTCAATGGACAATAAAATAGTCAATTTGTTGAACTATTATAAACTTACTGAAATTACATTTTCTGTAATGTATCTACATCCAGTGCCCTTATCTTAAATTCCTTTCATTCATAGACCTGAGTTCTCCTATAAATATTAATATTTTTTATTCCTATTTTACAGGTTATCTCCAATAATATCTGGAAATATTAGATTTACCACAAAGGAGATTTTGCTGTCCAATTACAGAGTTCCAAAAGGGGTAAGTTTCCTCAGTTCTGACTATTGTTTTTAATTAAGTATTCCTTGAATAAGTATGAAGTGAAGGGATGAAAAAAGTGGTCAAATTTGTAGCTCTCCAATTAAAGTAATTTTCTTATTGTTTTTGATACATTATTATAATTTCACAATTTTATTGAACTCTGGACTTTATATTGTCCTCACTTTACATACCTATCCTTACACAATAGGTTGGTGTCCTCATGCCTTTTACAATAGCCACTGATTCTGAAGAATTCTTCCCTCAAGCTGGTAAATACATTCCTGAAAGATGGTTGAAAGTGAGACCTGACAAAAGCATTGCCGGTGACATGAAAGACTTTGAATCTGTCAGCAAAGAAAAACAACATCCTTTTGCTTTCCTGCCTTTTGGCTTTGGACCTAGAAGTTGCCTGGGCAAAAGATTTGCTGAGCTTGAGATGGAAATACTCCTGGCCAAGGTACTCATTTTTGTTAAATTGGGAGGTAGTAGATTACGGAAGCAATGCAATTGTTTGATAACTATAAAAATAATAGGCTCAGAATTCCCCCTACTGATTATATAACCACCAATATGATTGAAACTCTCTCCCTCTGCAAAACTCATCATCATCAGGTAAGTGGAAATGTTCTGCCATCTGCAATCAGTTGGGATTCCAAGTCTACTTATAGTAGGCATAGATATAATGCCACTGGAAATATTGAAAATTAATATTAATTAGATTGGTGAATATTATTTTAATTTAATTTTTTTTAAATAAATGTTCAAGTGTTCAACATTTATTAATTGGAAAGTAATCAAAAACAGAAAAAAAATCACTTCTTAAAATTCATTGATAGTGAAAAAAAAGCAAAAATGCCATTTGGCAGCTTGAAATAAATATAGGAACCTGTTTGTGGTTGGTCGTTAACTTTCATAGGCTCCTCGGTTTTCAGTTTAACATATTGTGCCATTTCCTTCTCATTTGAGGATTCACTCCTTTAGTGAACGTTTGCGATTATATTTTTTTCAAGGTAAATCCTTGATGTAAAATTTAAATTAGGTAAGTACAGTAGAAATATGGTAGTTAGTATGGAAAGTCTTTATTTACCTTGAAGAAAACTGCTTCAGTAAATCTTGTTTTCTCTGGGATAATTACAAATTACGATGGGAAGTCAGGATATACTGAGGAACAATGGTAATATTATATAGTTCATAAATTGAATTTAATATGGCAATATTGAAAATTACATCAATAAATTTGTCTGTCTTTGATGTTGTTCATGCCCTGGCGAAAATAATGTGAGATAAGTATTCAATACATGTGCAAACGAAGTGTAAAAAAAGTGCCCATAGTGTGCAGGAAAAGTGCAAAGTGTGTAGAAACTATGATTTGGAACACCTGAAGTGCCATGAAAGAGGGCTGAAAGTCTGCAAATAGTGTTCACGAAAATATGCAAATGGTATGGAAAGATGTTCATGAATTGTAAATAAAGTGACCAAAGTGTGGAGGAAATGTGCAGAAGCATGAAAGAAGCATGTAAGAAGTGTGCACCAACCACAAAGTGAGCCTGCTCGTTACAGAAAATCCATATGCATTGATCAAAACATCCATTGAAATAAATGTGATAGCTGATGGCAAAATTTTGACACATTGACATTACTATAAATCAAAGTAATATCAAATACTACTAATAAACCAACTGCGCTTTCAATATTACACTGTCACCATTAAAATGTGCATAATTAGAATCTAAGCTATTAGATAAGTATGACTGCTACTTGTATACTTGAATAATGATCTAAGAATGATGAAATACGCTTAAGGTACAGATAGTGTGCACGCACTTTGCACATTTCTTGTACACTATTATGCACACTTTATTTTCATCAGGGTGTCTTGAGTCCTGTTCTTGCTTGAGGTGATTTATTTTCAAATCAGGACTGCTAAAAGGTCAAAATGGACTCATTGCATAAGAACGCAACAAAACACTAATTGGGAAACAGGATAATATTATTGAACTCCTCTTAGATAATATATATCTGTATCAAAACAATGTACAAGAAACCGAAACGTAATTAGATAAGTTTCACTTTGGTGTAATTCCAATGATATCATGATAGAGATTCTTCTAGAAGGAAATGTGTACTTGTTTAGAGTGAGAGTGGGATGATTTGTCCACTAAATGGCAATCATGTCTGGATAGAATGGAATAAAGTTAATGTTATGTTAGGAGAGAAACTGGAGCCATTATAGGTGCCTAAAGTAGTTTTTTTTTCCTTGAGTGTACAAACTGAAACTGAATTATAAATCACATATGCCCCCAAATCTGAAACTTTATGAGAGCTGTTCTATATTCTATAAGTAATATTTTTAGCTTAATATATAAAATATGTGGTACAAATTTCATTGATTTGAATCCAGTATTACATCGGCAGTTGAAACCTGTTCAATTCGCCTACGGCAACTATGCAGGATGGAGATTATATCTTGCATTGAAATCCTTCCCTATAGCAGAGCTAGAAGATGTTTTAACATATTTAAGGATAGGAGACAATCAATTTCAAATGAAGGTGGACCCAGAGCTAGTTAGTGCTCTTACAGAAGTAAACATAATCACCTCTGCTGCCATTGTGAGAGAAGATTGTCGAATAACATTAAGAACACTAGGAAATATTGAAAATTTCATTGGGTGCCACCCTCATGCTGAAAATAGAAAAGCTGCACATGGGACCTGTTTGTGCATGGCGGTTTCCGAGACTGCTGATAACTGAATAGCAGGACATTCATGTACAGGCTGAATATCTTGCAAAAATCAATGTGAAAGTTTTCTGATCTTCCCACTTGTCCAGACTTAGTGCCAGTGAATTTTCCCTGTACCCCAATATGAAGATAAACTTTTGTGGAAAATAAACTGTTGCCGTTGGTGAACTGAACATGCTTCAACTTGCAATGGCTGCTGCTGATGCAATACTTGAGTCTAGTCAATGAAACTAGTACACATATACACTACCCATATGGTTAACAATACAACATATATTTTAGTAATTGCTCAATAAATTATGTGAATAAAAAAATTGTGACCACTCTTTATTAAACATATCTTATACTTAGCTGGCCTAGATTTTATTCTTCAGCCAAACTGTAATCATTGTTGATGTTCATTTTCTAGTTGCCTCCCTGATTTTAGCTCTCATGAAAGAATATGTTGCCATAGGCATACCAAACTATTGGACATTAATTGTACTTCTTTTGAGTTAATGGAGGGGATGATTTTTTTATGATAACTAAAGTTATTATTTCAATATTTGCCACTGATATTATGTTAATTGTTAACTCTCAACTTTCTGATTTTATTACATTAGGTATTCATTTTTTTATAAACAGGTTGTTCGTAATTTTACAATTGAGTACAAGTATGGTGAAATGAGGTTTCACAGTGGGTTCTTGAACACACCAAAGGATCCTCTTCGATTTAAACTGACTGAACGAAAGAAATGACAAAATATCTGGAAGAATGAGGGATAAAATCTGGCCAGCCACATCCTGAAGAATGGTTAATTGCATAATGCCATCAATCACTCCTTTATAGCCTGACTGCACATAATAAACAATTAAAATATAGGAAAAAATGTTTCATTGTCTCATTTTACTGCCACATCTAACCAAAGTTAAGTTAATGTGTCAGCTCTGTATGTGCTTGATAAGGGCAGTGGTCTGCTTGTGCTCCCGAAGCACTTTTTTATCTTGGGAAAACACTTTTTCTCTTGTGTCCATTCTGAACATGAACTCCTCCATAATGCTTGAAACTTTCCCTTCTACTTCCTTTTGATAACACTGGTAGGACTGTTTCAAACAAAGAGATTCTTTTTCTTTCATACTCTAATGTACTATAGTGAAAAGTACTCGTAATCTCTCTTCCATATTATTAATTTCCTTCCCATCTCTGTAATGTTGATTTCACACATATTTTGACTATACATATAACTCCGCTTAGTTATTCCAATTGCTAATCATTGTCCAATGTAAATATTAGCGATTGAATGTTCCCATTTCTTCTCAATAGTTGATTCTTTCACTTTTACTGAATACATTTACCAATGGGTTCAGCTGTGGGGAGTTGAGGGGGGATGGGCTTAAATAGTGCAGATTTAAATATTTTTATTTTTTCAAATAATAGCTAATTTTTAGTGTACTACATCGATCAATCACCATGAACATGCAATTGTTAAAATGTTTAATTATTATAGTATTCTATCATTCTTAACTCCAATGGAGTGGTGAGAATCCTAATCTGTATCATACTTTGTGAGCTGCTGCATGAATCAGTGGCGGTGAGTATTAAGGCATCAGCTTTGGGCTATGCTAATTGCTGAAGGCTAAGAGTTATTGTGTCCTCCATTCATGAAGGAGGACAGATGAAAAAATGGTCTTTATTTTGGCTCTGCTCGTGTGTTCAACCTTGATTTGCTGTGACAATGAGGTAAGCTTGTTTGCTATAAGAATTACAAAATGGTGCGATCTCCGAAAAAATCAGGAATATTAATATAAACTCCAATATCGGTATTTTGGTAATCAAAAGTGGCCATCAATGGGGAGACTTGCACGGGAAGGCTATACTCAGGAAGAGCATGGTTGTGAGCACTGTCTGAGGTCAAGTGAGAGTTAAAAGTTGACCTTGGACAGAGTTCACCACTGTAATCTTCCCAAGTCAAGCCTTCCCACACAGATCTCCCCATTGATGGCCACTCTTGATGACCAAAATATCGATATTGGAGTTTATATCAATATTCCTGTTGGGTTCGGAGATCACACCTTCTTGTAATTATCTTGCTGTGATATAAATGGTGCCTTAGGTGTAACTTCAGGATCAATTTTGATTGGCAATGATAAATAAACAGTTAAATTCCCATTAGCACTCATTTTAGACAGTTTATATTGTGAATGCTAAATAGTGCTGAAAATGAGGGAATTTATATAACATGATAACTACCAACTTACAACTGTAGTTATGGTGCTTAGCTAATACTTGTAACAATGAGTGTATACATATTAACACTCCATAATCTTTGTATCCTGTAAATGGTGAACTGGGCAACACAACTATTAACCTGGCAGGCTCAAATCACTAGATGGAATTGCTTACATAAGATGATTTCATTGAATGAATCACCCCAAGGAAATTTCAGTAAAAACTAGAAAATTCAACCTAGATATGCTTTGAATCAGTTAGACAAATTTAGGAATTTCTGGTTTCAATTGAGGATCGTGGTAGCCTGGCAAGTAGAGCATTTGGCTACTGACCAGAGGGTTCTGGGTTCCAATTCCTGTGGTTGCCTTTGGACAACCACATCTAAAATTCAATTGAGGCAAATTTATGGTTACTAGGACTTCATAGGAAACAGAATGGTGGCATAGGGAAAATAACTGGCTCCTCTCTCCTGAATGCATGAATTTCACAACCCAAAAGCCTTTGTTCGGGATGAGGTCCACCCTTGTGTATCAAAATCAACCTTTAGGTTCATTACAGTTAAATTGCTTATGGAATGGAAGTTGCAATTGGTTATCCTATGAGATATGCAATACGCTATTATACCCCCCTCCCGTGGATATAGGCAACAAAGTTAGTTTAATAACTCCTATTATATTTTACCATAATTTTGCACTGTTGTAAAATCGGTTGGAAAAAACACTTGTTATGACATTGTACTTTATACTATCGTTTAAGTGTTGAGTATCAAAAATCTTGATTAATGGCACCTAAAGTAATAACGTTGGTATCACAAGTTTTGAAAGCCCAACTGTAGTCATTATTAAAGGTAGATACAAAGGAAAATATATTCTGCCCAACTTCACATATTGTGTTATCTTAATTTTATTCTTATTTTGCCATAATATACAATGCTGTATGACCAAGCACAACTGCTTATTATAAATTGTGTCTAATTCATTATGTGATTGTTTTAATTAATTATATTACCTATCATAAAATTCCATGTTAATTATTTTTGTAAATAAAATGAATACACCGGTAACAAGCTCAAGTTTATTTTATTTTCAAATGATAATCCTTGTGGGGGGAGGTTTACCTAGGACTGGTCCCCATGCTGTTTTTTAGTCTTTTAATATCGTCTAGCTCATTATTTTTTTAAGTTTTCATTAACTGGAATGGAGATGATTATATATCAATTTTAAATTAATTATTCTTCATTTACCGTTTCAACCCATTTGTGTAGTATGTACAAAGTCATCTCACTGTTTCCTTCTGCTATGAGTGTTTAGGATACGTTGATACTCTTTTTTCATCTGTATTTTTTCCAAATCTCATTGAAAAACAGATTGGTTTTGTGAGCGAGTGGTCTGTTCTGAAATTTCCAGATGCCCAGTAAAATAGGTACTCGTTAATTTAACCATAGGCCATGGGAATGCAATCTCGCCCGCGGGATGGATATTGCGCTGTTTTCTCTGGAAGAAGAGGAGGAATGACAGAAAGTAAAGGAAAATATATTCAATTGATTAGGGCCGAATGCATTGACATGGAGCAGACGAGCCGTCCCGAGGTGTGTTCGCCATAGAAGATGGTCACATCGGTAACACCTAAATCACCAAGCGTTGGACGACTCCACCCTCGGCAAGGAAAAGAGAGCCAAAGTGACGAAGAGGAACCCGCCAGTGCCTTTCGACGCATAGAACGGAAAAAATCGTCTACGTACACAGGTTATTCGCAGATTCGAATATCTTCTAAGCTCTTGGATGACTCTCATGAAAAGCTCAAGGTCGATTGGTAGACGTTAGAGCTAGAGAAAAACAGGGTTAGAGAGGACCAGCTATGATCATAGATAGATCGCTTATGAAGGACGCGTTGAAATTCTGTTTTCCATGCAGAGTTAGTCCCCGGGTTAAAAAAAAGTACATATGTGCGCCGAAAATGGCGACTCCCTTCACCTCCCGCCAACCAGAGGAGTGACATAACGTCTTCTCCCGTCATCTCTCCCACATCTCGGAACCATTCCACCCTAGGTAGAGCACACGTTCGCTTGCCAAAGGTCTCCACTTAAGATGGACCTCCGGGTTGAGTAAAGAGTTTTTCTTTTAAAATCGTCGCGCGGGATAATCAATTCAACGATCAATAATCAGGTCCTATTTTCCGGAATCGTTTCGATGATTGGTGGTATTTTCTGGTAACCTACAGCAGGCATTCAAGATCCCACATAGGCAATTCGTTGGGGCGTTAGGGAAGAAGGCAGAACTCCGGTCAACTTGGTGGAAGATGAGCATAAGCATGTTCCTTATCTCTCTACCACCCTTAAACGCCGCGTCCGTCACTTAGGAAGTCCATGTATTTCGCCAAACAGTTTTATTTTTTTGCATTTATTGGTGATGTGGAAGAGGACTTGGCTCTCAGGAATCCCGGGTTCGAATACAGATGCCTTCCCAGGGCCTCTTCAGCCAAACCCAGACTGCATGATTTTCTTGTTAACAGAATTTTCTGGGATGCTATGGGGACAGGGGAAGAAACTGGCCCCTTGCTGTGAATGTGTGAGTTTCACGCTTCTTTGAGGTAAGTTTGCTACGCACTCACCTATGGAAGCAACCTACGTACATAATTCCACATTAGGCAAGAACAGAAGGGGTCAGGGGAAGAGAAAAAAGTAGGGAGCCTAATAGTAAATCACTAGGTAAACATGAAGTAATACATCCGAGTATTTTCGGCATTTAGGGATAGTATGCTGCGGAGCGAGAAGGAAGGAAGGAAGTGCGATGAGTGGGCCAGAGAGGGAGGGAGGAGGAGCAAGGCGTTCGAGAAGAAGACGACTAATGATTCACCAAGGAGTGTTTTTTTAAGAGGGCATACCTTCTCAAAAGGTAGCTAGCCATCGTCTGCTTCAAAAAGCCAAGAGCAGGGTTCTTGAAAACATATGCTTTAATTCACTCTGCTATAGCAGTAAAACATTATTCCTGTAGATGAGGAAAGTATTAACTACTACTACTACTATACTTCCATTTCAACAATGGGGTTCCTAAGAGCCAATTTCGCAAATGAAACCCTTATTAAAATCGGTCTTTTAATTGAATTTCAACTTTAATTATCGTGAAAAATCCGAGAAATGTCCATGTTGCGGTTCACGATTCCTGTGCTCCCACCCTCCCTTCAGCAAACCCAACCCACCCCTGGGTGTGACTTAGTAGGTATATCGACAGTTCTTCTCTCCATGAAAACCGTGAGGAGCGTGAAAGAAGTCGAGTGTAGCCGGACTCATCATGTTCTCTCGCATGTGAACGACAAAGCAGCTGGAACCTACCAGTCCCAACCGCCCCTCGCCCGCCGCCGCGCCGGGGCGTTTTCCGCCAATGTCAAGCGGTTTATGTCAGTTCACAGGGGCTTATGGATTTGTATTTGTTGAGTAGCTGACCCGTGCTCGCCCCGAGTCGAATAGAGGTTTGAGAGAGAGAGAGAGAGGCACACGGGTCGGTGAGGCTGACGAGAGGAGACGATATAGAGCAGGTAGACCACCGAGAGGGGAAATGGTCATACCTACGCATACAGGAGGGCTGTGCGTACGAACCAGCTCATGCGCACAGCCCCCTTCTGTATGCGTATGAGCTGGTTTTTGCAATGCCACTACCCGCATGATGAAGTTCAACGAATAGGTGCTTACATAATTTATTATAAGAAAACTATTTACGTGGAAATTTTCAATTCCTCTTTTTCAAATTAAAAATTCCGTATGATGTTATCTTAGCGTAATATTGAATCATTGTATCGTGAAACTACACTATTATGGGCCTGAGTGGACAGGATATAGCAAAATCGGTTTAATTCTGTGATTGGAATAAAGTGATGCGTAGTCGGCTGATGGGGACAGAGTTTGTGGCAACAAATTTTCAGACATATTTTTTGCATTATTAAATGCTAAAATAAAAATGTAATAAAAAAATTATTGAAGATCAATTTGATCTGAAATCTTGGGCGCAAATGGAGATAACTGCTTTAAGCTATAAAAAAAAACTTTATATGACAGCTGCCAATATAAGACTGATATTGGCAGCTCCTAGTATCAAAATCGAATTTAATGTGACAACGAAAACCTCGTGCTAGTGTAGAATCATCTTTACTTATTTCATGGCCAAAGTTTCATCATTATACACTTAACCTCGTTCCTGATCTCATCTCTTGTTGCTCTGTGTTAAGGGTGGTGTCCTGCAGTGTAAACTCAAGAGAAGGCAATGATGAAGTTTCGAATTATGTCACGCCGGTGCATTTGACTTTATAATCCTATCGTCGTACTTAATCGATTTAAATCGCGTTTTCCGGATTGTGTTATAAAGGAACCGGAAAATTCATTCTCTTGCGCAATGAAATTGGACAAGATAGGGATGCCATCGGCAACCCATCTCGACTGATGGTGCCGGCGGTCCATTCTAAAAATCTGAAGGAGAACGGGATCAATCGAAATTATCAATATAAAAATCGCGAACTGTGTAGAAATAATCGAATCAAGAGTGAATCGAGTTGACATAGCATCCGTATAGCTTTATTATTCTATATTATATATATATATATATGTATATATATATATATATATATATATATA
>LYUA01003360.1:61431-72111 GCA_002093875.1 Calopteryx splendens
CTCGCTCCCCCTCGCCACCGGAATCCACCCCCCTTATACTTACCCCGACTCTCTATTCCACCGCGCGTATTCAACCCCACCCTCCACACACGGGGCGCACACACACACAACCACACACACAATATCTCCGCTTCTTTCTCGAAATCCGTATCCCCGTTCATAAGTGGATATTTTCCCCTCCCGGCCCTGTCGTCCTATCCCCGCCCTATCCTCCTCCCGGGTTCAGGTCACCCTTTCCTCGTCCTGGTTTTTAATATGTACGCCTCAAGGCAAAGTCGTGCATTCTGGGGAAAAAATTAATTACGATCTTTAATTTAATTGGGAAAACTCGGTCGACGAGGAAAGCGGAACGTGTGAACGAAAAGGACGAAGACCTCCACAAAAAAGTACCTCGGATAAAAAAACATTAAGAATCTCATGAAAAAGTATTCTCTTATTAATTTTTCCTGCCTATATCGTTTACCACATAACCTCACTAAAGGCCATCAGAACTTACATGGTGATCAATAAACTGAAGAGGGGAGCAAACTTGAGGAGAGCCTGTTTACACACCGTTATTTGAAATTGAAGACTACCAGCATGATAAAAATTTGAGTAATAGTACCTAAGTAATCATAAAAATCCAAAGCAAAATATTAGGTATTTTTTTGAGTTGAAAATGTCATACTGTAACGACTCCATTAGGATATTTTATCAGCAAATTGAGAGGACTATCAGTTTTGGGTGTAGAATGAACTATAATTAATCCATTCAAAACTATTTTTAAGAAATTCAACATTACGAGAAATAGTTTTTACGGCATTTTGTAATTTAATAAGACTATTTAAGACGTAACCAAACATTTATTCCTGCAAATAGTTTACTTTGATAGGTAGCAGAGTAGCACTTACTTTATTCTACGCTGAAATGATGCCATAAAAGGCTCTCTTAAGCTGAATGACTCGCATATACTTAATTAACCATCTTTGGATTCCAAGTGGCTATCATTTACAAAAATATATGTAGGCGTGATTGCGATGCAGAGTGGAAGATATCTGAGGGAGTCTCTTATTTTTTGGATCAACTCCATTACAGTATATTAGGCTATATTTTAAAGAGAA
This sequence comes from Calopteryx splendens, assembly GCA_002093875.1. Lineage (NCBI taxonomy): Eukaryota > Metazoa > Arthropoda > Insecta > Odonata > Calopterygidae > Calopteryx > Calopteryx splendens. The sequence goes on from LYUA01003360.1 coordinate 62,532, forward strand.
GTAATATCACACTATTAAAGGAAGGAAGGAAGATTTTGAGTGACGATGTTAATTAATCACTGAATTCAGAATTAGATGCATTTCCTTTATTCACACTATGAATTAAGCACCTTTATTATTGTTCCTTGTAGTATAAGAACATATTTCGCACTATGAACAATATTTACGTTCTTAGGGAATTTCTTAAATTTCCAACATCTGCCGATTCTAAAATTTTAATTTTAAAAATAATATTCATTAGAATCATTCTCAAATTTTAATAACCCCACAAACTTGGGAGTTATTCCAGCGACAGTTAAAGAGGTTTTTTGATGATAAAGCAAATTTATTTCAACATAAATAGGCTTAATTGCATTGTTTATAGTAAATATACGAATGCACTGAGTCAATGTTGCTTCCTTATTATAATTGGGATGATTTTTTTCTCCATGTGCATTCATATTTTTGCAAAGGATAAGTGAGCATAGAAATAAGAATAGAGAGATTTGTAGGTAATTTATTTGAAAATCCAAACCAAATCTCTTTTACATTGCTAATTAAGAAAAACTATTGTCCACATTATGCCTTAGGCTAGCAATTTCCTAGTGCTGATGTGAGTTCTGAAAGTGTGTTTATTGGTGTGTTCGAAATTGCGACAATTTGGAACGTGGTGTGACGAATTACTATAGTTTTACATGCAATCGATGAAATGGCCATGCCACAAGAAATTGTACAGCAGTAGGGAAGAATTAGTTTTCGTAATACACATGGGCCATTTAAACACATAAAATATTAAATTTAAAATGCCAGCCACGGTATTATTACTTTTTGAAGCTGAAACAATGAATATAATGTAAGTAAAAGTACATAGTTTTCATTAATAACGTGGTTTCTAATAATCACGAAATTGAAATACCATATCGCAATTCTAAATTCATTCTACTGGTGAGGCCATCTGTATGGATCAGATTCGATTAAATATAGTAAACTAAGGTTATATACACGAGGCGTACCATAGAGTAGATATGATAGTAAATATATATAATACGATAGTAAAATTCTAGTGATGAATATTTTTCCATTCATGAGATCTTAGATTGGTAAATTCGATCATTCAGTTTTCATTGGATTTAAAGCGTTTCTAAGAACCGCGTTCTAACAAGTTCCATATATATAAATAAATATCATGGGATATTTAAAGGTGAAACAGTTCTCTGTGACGTTAAACCTAAAAAGAGGCGCGATATGACACGATTTCCGGCGGATAGAAGAAAAAAGAAATCACTCCCCTTCATTTTATTTTTAAATAAATACAACTAAATGAGGAAATCATTACTTTTCATGTTGATATACTATTTCATAAGTAATTTTCCATGGCATTTCCTTGGTATATGGGAAGTTTCACAGGGACATCTACGTCATCATCAACTACATTAAAACATTTTGGGCAACTGTTACACATCACGTGACGTGAGGGGTATGGTCGGGAACATAGATGGAAAAGAATGCGGCGGATATGAAGCGGTAGTGGAAATATGAAGTGGGAGCGGTAATGTATCTGATCTAATGATTATTAGAAATGGATGGAATCTGAAAAAGAAGGTAAATGGGTTGCATTGTCAGCAGGCAAGTGGAATCAAAATATAAATAACTATCCTATCACAACTAATTTAAAAGTAGTAACTTCAAATGTCTCACAATCTTACTTAAATGATTACTAGATCAATTCCCTGAAAGGTTAGCTTCGCTATCGAGAAATAATAACACACGGAGGGGGAATGGGAGTAGCTTAAAAGAACGTGTAGGTACCGTTAATCCTAAGGCAGAAAGTTTAATAAGGAGACAATTTATTGACTACCGCACAACCATGTTTATTGAAAGAACTTGATTGGTGGTTCAAAATGTATGGCTGAACCTGAAGTATTGATATTTGTGCATAAAAACTATGATTACGAACTTATATTAGCTTAAGCTTCAATTTTGTAGTGATAGTGAATCTGACTCACGAAAACCATTATGGAAATTAATCTTCTTTTTCTCTAAGGGACTGTTAATATGTTTCCGAAAGTAGTGAACTTTAGAAGACATTCCATAAATTATAAGTATCGCACGAGAGAAAAAGATTAATTTCTATTACGTAAATTAGCATTTTCTTATACCACTCATACTTTTTCCTAAAAAGATAAAAATAAACTCTTGAGGGCTTGTTGAGTATTTTTTTCAAAATCTATCCGCATTCCTTACGAGTGTTTAAAAAAATTCAAATCCTAAAAACTGTTACCAAAACTCTTAAGCTGTAAAACAATATTCGAAATCAGACCAATTTCATGACCGTAATCCAAAAAAAAGAGTGAGAAGAAAGCAAGGAAGCGAAAAAACGCGATTTCGTCGGTGACGAATCAATCAGCGTCAGATGTCGATGCCAGCTCCGTAAATGCCTTTTTCCATCAAACAATGAACTCATATTTTATTCACCGGAGAATAAATGAAGTTGAGGAATTTTCCCGATCTGAGCAGGCTACAACACGAGGACGCACCGAGATGACAATGCGGTTTATTTAGGCCAACCAGGTGTTCAGAAATATGAGCTATAGGGCTCTTTGAATATCAACTTGTGAGGGTCAAGGACGATTTAAGGTCAAGCTTCAATGCAATGGGCGTAGATAAGGTTAAAAAAATGAGTTCAGGGAGGTCAGCGCTAGTTCTGTTAATGACGCCAAGGTTTCGCAATGGTGAAACTGCCGAACGAAACAGTCGACTACAGTGCACACACACAGCCACACGGGCGGTCGCAAAAGGTCGTCCGCAAAACCACTGGTCGATCACGAAAAGTTATTTTGGTCCAAAATATCCCCAACTTCCGTCACTAACTCACACGGAAAGACTTTTCAGCATAACTTACCCTTTCCATTTAATCAGCAGACAGAAGTTCCCTCAAAAGAGACCAATGTGGTATGGAATTTCGAGTAAAAAATCGTAATTATTTGGGCGAAGAAAAATACTGGACAAGGCTTAAAAATTCTCTATTATGTTAAAGGTCTCGTAGTAACACTATATCCACACACTAGAACATAAAGCCAATAAAAACTCTCGAGTACACAAAAGCACTTTGTAAAAATACCCAACTTTCTCTGCTCCAGGACCTTATTAATACGAAGAGAGAAGTATCAGGCAAAATGGAAATTGCACGTCTTTATATTCATAACCTTATTAATACGTTTATAGGCTGAAAAACAAATTGAAAATAATATATTTTGAATAATGAAGAATGAATTATTATTTTTGGATAAGATTACGCGTTGATATTACAGAGTGTATTAAAAACAAAAAGAAATAAATGTAGTTTAACATCTATTCGAAGGTGAATGATACACAACGGGCATTATTAACACAAAGAAGTAGCAGGGAAAGTAATTTTGAGAAATTTGACCTAATGGCAAACTTTTTCTTGTAGGCATCTGAAATAGTGTGTTGACTTACCACTACTTCATGCACTTAAATCCGCATCATTCACTGAAAAAATTGTTAAGTACTAAAGCATATTATTTTCCATTCCATAAATCAAAAAGGAAAATATGCATAAGCTGCAAGAATTTAATAAGAATATTTACAATGAAAAAAGACTTTTCAATTGCCTTAAATGTTCACAGTGAACCCGAAATTACCATTATGCTTTCTTCATTCGTTCTTTTTTCTAACTTACTCCGTAAACGAAGCATTCTCCACTTCCATACAGTTATTCCTTCAATATGCTCACTATTTAGTTTTTCTTTTAACCACTTCTTAAGAGTAACCTGATATTTATTTATTTCCGTTTCCTCCGATAGCCTTTGAGAGCGTTTTAATATCATCACACCATGGAATCCTACCTAGGGTTCAGGGTTAATTTGCATTTCGAGAGCCACCACCATCAGAGCTTATTTTACCTTACTTAATTAATATCAGGGTAGTGAACGATCTACGAACGAACGAACTATCCTGGTAGTGACGCCTTTTACGTCAGCAAAATTAGAGTTTAAACTTGTTTTCCACAAACTTTTCTTTCTTCGCGGACGGGGGAATTTTTTCGCTGGAATATTCCGCCCTCCCTCCATTCATATGAGTCCATTCAAGCCGATTTCCGATTCCTTTTCCGCTTCTTCTCTTTAAATAGCGCCTGTTAATTCCCCTACTTTTTTCATCCCATTGCCCTCTGCCCTTAAGGGCCTCATCCCAAAGCATTACTTCCACACTCCCCATCCCCCTCCCTACCTAATTCTCAATTTTTAACATTTATTTTCGGTCCGATTTCCTTTCCTTCTTACTCATCTTTCTTCTCCACTGCTCCAACCGGACGCCATTTTGTGAACTCCATCTTTTGATGACCTACCTGCAGATCGTGTGTGTGCTGAAAACAAGCGATTACAGGAGAATATTTCGTCGTCCTCGCTGGCTGGCAAATTCGATTTCGTCAAGATGAGAGTTTCACATCGTATCGGGTTTCACATCATTAATCTGTGGTTTGCTACTCACAGTGACGTGCACCTTTCGATTTTGAAGAAAACAGTTTCCTCGAAAGAGACAAACCTGTATTTTTAGAAAGTTAATTGTTGAGTTGCAGCTCAGTTGCTCGGAGGTTGAGCTACAAGCTTGAGTGTCCCGTGTTCAAACACTGCTGATGCCTCTGAGCCTCCCTCCCATGCCACACGTGAGTCATGGGATATTCTGGATACCAGAACCTCCTGGGAAACTGTAGTTACACCGGAAAATGAACTGGCCTCGAATGTGACCCAATCCGTCTGGATAAGCTCCAAGTACACTCAACCTCCAATTATGAGACCGACAACAGGGTATCTCTCAAAATACGTTTTTCCTACACTTATATACCTTTCACATAAAAATGATGATAGCACAGGAATTATTCATACAACAAGGATTTTGTATTGTTCATTTTCATTTTTCTTGACTTGTCTTAAGAAAAGGCTGACAACTTGACGCCAGAGAAGTTTTTTTATTAAGGAAGATGGGAGTTTTCCAAAAACGATGCGAGGAGCGGCGCCGTGAACGCTTCTGGGATTCAACTTAAGAATTAAAATAGCATAACAATCAGAGTATCTACTTTCAATTAAGTTTGTGGGCAAAGGAATAAATTTAGATCATTACCAGTAAATTATTGCTCTAAATCTTGCCAAACTACTTCTTGCTACCAACTGGAATCCATACCAACGAACGAACGACCTATTATAATGAAACAGGGGAAAGCTCTTATATTCCTTGATAAAACTAAAACCTTCTCTGGCGTCTCCAAACCTTTCTCATTCTTTTGGGCTATTTACAAGGTTTTACGAATGCCAGTCCGGTCGGGTTACTCTAAAAACAGTACTCTACCACGCTTATTGATTTAGAGAGAAAAACAATCTGGCAAACTTCGGAATGAAAATCCACCCAATACTCACAGACATTAAAAAGTCAATTCTAAAATTATTAGCTCAGCGTATTATCAAAGTTCCATCCATCCTCGTGTACAACGGCAGATTACGACGAAAATTGTTTATTCTCATACCTTCACTGTGCTCTTACGAATGGCATTTCGTATTTTAATGACCTTGCTCGCTCTCGTTTACCTACGACTTTACGACAGTACTAACATTGCATTTTATGGAAATTTGCGTTGATGCATTCACCTTAGTACTTTCTTATGGGCTAATTAAATAATGACATTTTTTCACATAAAGGCAAGTGAAAAAGGATTTAAAAAATCGTAAACCTACACTAGTACCATTTTTAACTGAAACTCTTTTTAAATTACGATTATTTAATGGCTGGCGGAGTGATAGCCAATTGAGTCGAGTGCTCGGCTACTGATCTGAGATTTCTGAATTCAAATTCTTGTGATTTCGCTTGAAAACCAAATGAAATACAATGCAGGAAGTATTCTAGAGACTTGTGGAAAAGTCTTAGTTAACAAGGGGAAAAGTTCCCCTGCCTTGAATTTGCGAATCAGTGCCTAATCCCAAGTTAGTTCTAAATTTACCGATTAAAACCAAACACAAACAGTGCTGTGTCCAATATAGCAGCTACTTAGCGCTCGAGAGAACACGTTTAAGGCCTAATTTTTATACCTATCTCCTGTGGCACTTCTCTTCGGTTGAGATGAAGGAGTTTCTTCACCCCTAATTTGTTACGACGGATTTTTATCAAGTTATTTTTAAAGTAAGAAATCTGTGCGGTTTACTTCGTATTTCAGTTCACATTTATTCTTTCGTGGAATGAAAAAAATATCTTTCGCCAAGCATTGATTATCATTGACATCATGGTCTTTCAATCCTAAAATTGATAGAATGAATCCCTTCATTCTTTCCTATCCCTTGTTTCCATTCCCTCCCAATTGCCACTTCCCACTGCAGGTCCATATTTATACTTTGGTATCCCTAGTGAGACTTACTCTTTTTATATTCCCTTCGAATATGCTCTTGACAAATCCGTTTTGTCCCATGTGACCATTGTGACCAAACCATCAAGCTCTTCTTTTTTGCATGGTGATCTACTTGGGTCTTTTCATATTCTGTATACTTTTTCATTTCTAACTTTATCCGTCCATTTTATATTCAGCAATCGTTCCAAATACCATGTTTTGAAGGCTTCTATTATTCTCTGCCCCGTTTTTCCGATGACCAATGCCTCTAATTTGTAGAGTGCTACGCTCCACACGAATACTTTGACGTACTCCTTGTTCTTCTTTGAGCATAGCTGTTTTATCTTTATCGTATATGTCTCCTTGGCTTGTTCTCATGTCCTTATATTCCATGAGTGTTTTACCATTCATCTCCTTGTTATTACCTAATTTCGTTTTCCTTTCTCCGAAGTGCTTCTACACTAGCTTGTATACTGTATGATCTAGTGTTTTCCCGGCTAATTGCTGATTCTATTTTGGTGCATCCAACACTGCACACACCCTGGCTACAACGTTAGCAAAACTTGGGGTCACCTCCATTAAAATTGGAGGTAACGGACGAACGGACAGGGGACCCCGAGAGAGCGACACGATGCCCGACCATTTAGCTTGCTCCTGGCCCAATGAACATATGGCAGTGGCCAAATTTGAACCGAATGGCACTTGGATTCCTAAAGACGATGGGCGAGTCACACACGAGAGGTTTTTACATAGCTTACGTTCTGTTTCGGTGTTTTCATTCTTTATTTTCCCTTCGATTTCTTTGCTGTGACTCTCGATCTATTCTTCCTTAGCCTTCTTTGACTCTCGGGTGACTTGGATCCTTAGCTACTTGTATAGCCCTACCTCGCCTTCGCTTCTTGGGTTCTTATGCCTTCTAAGTTGCTCAATAAGCCCTCATATCTTCGAGAATACGTAGAGTGATGTGTTTAAGGGGCACAGAATTCGGAGACCCTGGTGAATCCGTCGGCGGCAGAATGCGAGCCGGTCACCCTCGGGTGCTGCACTTGCCACGAACCCACCCCCTCCCCCTCCTCGGGGTGAACAGATCACACTCCCGCCCCGTGCGCGCCCTCCGCACCCTCCCCCTACTTTACCATGATTCCCATTCCCTCCCAAATTTCGCGCGAGTGCGGCTCCTTTGTTCGGTGGCTACTTACTGTTACCCGCGAGCGCCCGCCTGCTCCCCTCTCCCTAATATCAAATCCCCATGGTCAGAATCCCCTCCTCCCTTCGTACCACACGAGCGAAAGAGATTAAGCCTGGAAACGGGGCCATTTAATTCAAGTTAATTCAGTAACTGCGTCGCATAATAAAGGATGGTGTCCTATAACTCACAGGCTAACACCACCACTGGAAATGACATGGATGTAGATGAAAACGTTTCGTAAAATCCACCTCCATCCGTCTACATTCTACTCCGTAAGCCACGACGAGGATTCTCGGGATAGATCAGAAACCAGTTAGGTTAATCGGTAACTATTAGCATTCGGTATTATTCATTTTTTTAAATTTAATTAAAAATCTTAAAATTGCCCTGTTTGAGCTATTCTTTTACTTTGGTCACAAATCACGCACGAAAGGAAAAAACCTTTTCTTGTCCGCCCTCGAGGATTTAGTGCTTAGGGCAAAGCGGATTATCAAAAATGTCCAGCTTCTTTGACGAATTTATTATAACTAGGATAATGGCATCATTATGACATCTTCCACGGAGGTGGTGATACCCTCGGCCCAAAGGTGCCAATAGCAAAGGAAGGTAGGGGTGGAATTGAGATAAAATTACGTATCTCGTCGGCTTACCGAGAGTTCTTGGCTGCGAAGGAATTGGGGAAGTGCATCACCGAGGATTACCGCCCCGGAGTCTACGATAACATTTCCCAAAATAGGGCAAAAAAACAACGGGTACTTCCGTAGGACCTCTTATGTAGGAAAAGGGGGTCGGAGAGGGCTTCTTCTGGGCCAAGCATAGGTCTCCTCAATTAAACTAGAAACATGGTTCAGGTCAACTTCACGTCGTGGTCTCGAGTATCAATTCAATGCGGGACTAATTTATTTTCCCTATGTCACCGTTAAACTCGTACGATTTTATATCTATCGTTGAGTTTAGTCTTTTATGTTTCCGATCGCTCCTAAACTTCGTGTTTTTAGTCGCACCTAACCAAGCATTTACAATAATAGAATAGTATTTCCAGTTCGTTCAATACGAATTAAATCGGGTACTTGTGAGAACGATCGGAGAACGAATGCCAGGGGAGGAGAGGGTGGTTCCTTGGAGGTCTAGGGGTTGAATCACAAGGGGGAAAGGAGCACAAAGCGAGCCGAAAGCAAAGGCTCCCGAATGACGAAGCAAGGACTTCCCCCCTCTCGCTACTCTTTCTTCCCCTAGCTCCTTTTAACAGGGCTTACATGGGTGTAGAGAATTGAGAAGGATATTTTGGTCTGACTCTCGCGTTAACCATGGGCATGGGCAGGAATTGTGGCTGGAGAACGACCGGTCTTTACTCAAAGCTCGACAATCATGGCAATGTAATCTCTCAGCTTTGGTCGTTTATTTTTTTTCACAACTCCGGTAGGCAAACGATTTATTTTGTATGCACTGTCTCACCGCTAGTAATTCTTAGGTGTGAGATGCGTTTTTTTGAAAAACGAAAGAAAAAACTGAATTTCATATGGCGTGAATTTCTGTCAAAATTCATCTTGTTAAAAAATCTTCAAATTATGCAATAAATGGAAGGACTTTTGGTAAAATAATGGCAGAATATAGTCAATTTATCTATCTACTCCACTACACAATCTAATATTTCCTTACTGGGATACATCTAACAATATCATCAAACGTTAAAAAAAAAACTTCATAAGTATTTTAAAAATGTTTTTGACGAAATTTCATCTTTCATCCCGGAATTCATCGAATCACTAAATATAATATAGTACACACAGAGTATAAATGCTCTGAAGAGGAAATACGTAAGAGTACCTAGCGGCTGGAATAAGGTTCAAAATAGGCCTCACTCATTTTTCGAAGATCTCTGAGCCGTGGATGTATATTTCGGGAGAGGGGAAGAGTTAACCTTTGATCGCCTTGGGATGCCTCAGACGAGCGAGAATGAGAGGGAAAGGGGGCGCGGCGGCAGCACGGTATGTGATCAATAACGATGATTTAGGAGA
>LYUA01003362.1:13369-23845 GCA_002093875.1 Calopteryx splendens
CTCCTTCCCTCCCCCCCTCCCCCCTCCCCCCTAGTATCGTGACCCCTCAATTTCTCTACTCCAACATACATATTGACCGCTGATGGCGCTCAATCCGCTCCGAATACTACGAGGATTGATTCCCTAACCGGGTACCGATCAGTCGCAATAAAGGCATCGGTGAATGACTAATTAATCGCCGTGACCGCGTTCGTAATTGGCCTAATTGAAGGTCTGCGTACAACTTTATTTGGGGTGCGCGCTGGAGGGGGGAGAGCTGGTTTTTCATTGCCCATGACGTTTCAATCTCGCATGGGATGGGACGGAGGCTCAAGTTGCTTTTTACGGCCTCTTTTGAAATGCTGGACAATTTACTCAGTTGCGAGGACGCCAAGTGTTATGGAAGGATCTAATTGGGAGAAATGATTTCAGCTAGGCATATAATGTCACCACCAAAGTACAAATAATGGCCCTATGAAAACTATGGTATATATATTGCAAAATGTTCTACTCAGAGTTAACCCACACGAAAAAGTGTTAATAAATTAAAATTGGAAATTAAATAGCATATTTTTTACTGGTGGATTTTACGAGTATAGCATTACATACGCAAATGTTTTGCAGAAAGTTTTTAATGCATTATAAACATCTAAAATACGAAAAATATGGCGTGGCCTGCAAATTCTCTATGCCTAGTAAAAAAACTTGTTAAAAACTAAATTAGAGACATAATTAATAATGAACAGCAATTAAGCATTTTATATATTATCTTAATAAAAAAATGATACAAAATTATTTCTTTCCTACCCACCAGGAAAGATTCATTCCTTAGTAATCCAATAATTACGAATTGAGTAGTTTCAGGCGTGATATGGTCGAATTGGAACTTCTTAATGATTAAAAGATAGCACTTTTCCACTGGCTAAAATAGACTTCATTCCCGACCAACCATAACTGCGATGTACCATATCATCTTCACCTGAATATGATGTAGTACATCGAAACCTGGTCGAGAATGAAGTATATTTTAACTAGTGGAAAAGTGCTATATTTTAACCATTAATTAATATATATTTCTCCAAAGAGTTTCCGGTTATAATAATGATCAAGAAAAAAGTATTCTCGCGCTAAATTTTCTCTCAATAATTATTTGCACAAAATGTTTTTCTATATTTACTCAAGAGTAAGTTTTAATTGCTAGGCTTTGTTATGTTATACGTATTTTAACCTCAATTTATGTGATTTGAAGACAGTGGTGTTGTTGAAGATTAAATTAAGCATGGATTTTGAAACCATTTTTCATTGTTCATATGGTGAATTAGTAAGCATTAATAGCAATAATTAAATGTTTTTAATTGATACGATACAACTTAATTCTCTAATAATACTATTATAATCCAGGAAACTTTAATATTTCCTGATATTGAAAGCAGGCAAAATCACAATTTCCTTCACTGAGTATTATATCATTTTATGTGTCTAATAGCTTAACGATTAAGTAATAGGTTTAATTTTTTAAACGAAATACTTTTCTACGATAAAATATTGTATAAGTTGACGATATTAGATAAAACTGCTCGAGTGCTGGAAGCAAAATGTTATCACGAAACAATGCAATACTTTAAAAGAAAGCCTAGCCTATGTATCTGCCTGCGACTTCCTAATTAAGATATATCCAGGATGTTTTCTCTAATTCTGAAAATAGCACTTTTTAAGTGTTGATACGTTGGGCTGGGTTTGATAGGTCAATGGTAGAGTCGCAACTAGGAGATCACTATAATGAAGTAATCGAATCAAGCAACAATTTCCCATCTGAATTGGAAGCATCACTCCGTGGTGTGAATACTCTGCGTGAATGCATAATATATGCTTCATATATCCCTTCGGCGGCACTTCAAAGGTAGGCGGTAGTTTATGCGACCACAAGATGAATTAATAAACCGTGACTTCAGCATCGGCGTCTCTCCACCATGACACCAAATGGATGATGCCCTTTGACACTGATTTAGGCCCTGCAACCACAGAGGCACTACCGGGTTGGATCGCTCAATGCCGCAAAAAAATATTGATCAGCAACTTTGAAAGCACTTGATTAGAATATTTTCATGCATTTTGAAATACAGGATGAGGATTTTTTTTCCTTATCAAATCTGAAACATTTGCTCACACATTTCCAATTGCATCCATTTTGACGAATTTTAAGTTGCCACTTAGCACTAGCAATAACATTTTTATAACGCCGACCCTGCTTCTTTCAGAACAAATATCGTAGTCTATGTAAACTTATCTCATTGCTTTCCGCGTAAAGTAAAAAACATTTCTTTTACGCATACATATTTATTTATGAATAGCATCACAAAAAACCACTATTAAATTTTTTTCGGATAAAAATCGTCTTAAGAAATTGATGTAGCAGGTGAAAGATTAACCATCCAGGAATTATTACGGAGATTTTTCCATACGGACAGCAACTATTGGAATACCCCTCTACCTTAATATTCATTAATATTTACCGTCATAGCTTTGTATGAAAGAAAACACCTATACTATTAATACACAATAGTAAACTATAATAAATCCTCAATAAAATTATGGTCAATCATCAATGTAATAAGATAAATTTTAGTGAATAAATATTTCCCCTCGGCTATTTTAATACTGTCGTCAATCATGAATAAATTCCGGGCAGACTGCTGTTTTAGGTGTTCACCATGCACACGTTAAAAAAAATATGATTAGGTATGACTTACTATAGTAGTTGAAATGTCTATAAAAATTTTAACTCTCATCGAGTTGATAAACGATTTTCATAAACTTCAAAATGAAAAATGGTTTATTAGACAGAGTATTTTATGCGTGCTTCTCTTTCAATACATGCTAAAATTATCGCACGGATAACTAATTTTAAATCAATGATTGAAAAGAATGAGAAGGCGCATAAATGTAAGTCCCCAGGATATAAATTCTTATAACTTATTGAAGTCAAGATATTTGTGCTCATACGACGTTTTGTGAAAATTGGCTTTCTCCGAGTCAACATATTTGTAGGCCATGAATTGAATTATGCGGATAATGCCAGATGGCATTGCTGATGTCCGTACCAACACGCACCACAATCGTGTCTGACTCTTTATTCTACGGAACATGTTTTTTCTTCCATTCTGCTAAGAAATGAGGAGGTCCTTAGTAACAAGAGAAAATATAAATTCAAATCATTCAACACCCAAATTGATGTGACGGAATACGTATGAGAATTTGATTTAATGTTATAGTAGCTAAATTTCATACATTTCTCAAGGTTACAAAATAAGGGCACGCCTATCAGATTAAAAAAGTAATATTGGTATAATGCTTAAACTTAAAACATGGTTTCGGCCAACCTAAGGATTATCCAGATTTATTTTATTCTACTTATCGGCAGGGATTTAGTGGTAACGGCATGACAAAATAGAATTCCAATATGCTGAGGTGAGCTAGTAGCAATGGCTTGCATGAGGAGTTGATCGGAAATCGTTATCGTGGGATGACCAGGAGCGAACGTTATGGGGAGGAAGAAGGATACGGCTTTAGAAATCAGAAAAGGGGAAATGAGATCCCAGGACTTCTTGAGGAGGACTAATAGCACCCTCTGCTGCAGGTGTTTCCTGGAGCATGTTACGCCGTGGAACGGGTGAAGACCCTTTATTGACGGTTCAGACTCCAGGAATATTTCTTTGGATTCAAACACGAATATGGAAAATCATCGTGGAAAGAAATCAACTCTAGAACATGAGCGGCATATGATAACTACCAGAGATATCGTGCCACAATTTCTTGGGTTGTGATGGTTAACAATTGCGATCTGAATGCAAATTCACTTCATTCTTTACTGTCCGTTGTGATAAACATGCTCACATCTGATATGATATTCTCTGGTAACTTTTAGAAACACTTTTACTTTGTTTCAGTAACGCTGGCGTGGCTTTTAATGAGCACAGGTCCACACGGGGCTTAAAACCATTTCGGATCGTAATATCGGCCATAAAAAATAATTTATAAAATTGAACATTATGACATCGTCGAAAACGAAACCGCGACACAGTTAGCGACCCCATTTTCCTCTGGCTTCATCTCGAAATCAGGCGAAATTGTGAACCCAAGCGACCGCCCTCTCAATTTGAGATTTAAGGGGCATGTTGGCCGGAATGTTGCGACATGAGCGTGGCACAGGGGAGAGGGTAACAGAACGGAACGGACTCTACGCCAGTTAGTTTAATGGCCGCGGTAAAAGTTTCAACTTTGTAGTTATCCAAAATTACTTAAAAAGTTTCGGAGCAACTTTTCCTGCACGGCGGCACATTCGTGTGCAATGCGGTGTACATCTCATCAGACTCACTCGTGATGGAATTCATACTTAGGGCAGCTTTGCACTTTCCCTGAACGACGCTGAGGTCAAGCATATAGGGTGGCTGAGTTCAGTAATACGAGTAAAAGAGAAAGGCTTAGGGAGTGCGGTGGGATTGGGGAGAGGATGGTCGAACGCGGAAGCGAAAGGGTCAGCGAGCGCCCATTCTACAACCGGCTTCCTTCGTATTGCGCTGGAGGTGGGGTTCTGGGAAGGAGTGGAGAGGGGCGGGGGGTGTCCCGGGCAGATATTGACGAATGCACATGAATGTGCTCCAGAATAGCGACACGGTGGGTTTTGTAGGGACTATTCAATTTATAGTGGTAAAATACAGAGTTGATTTTTATAAGTATTGGAAAGAGGGTAACATATTGAAGTTTGGTAAGGATCGAGAATGATGCAAAGCAGAACATGGGTAGGGAGCATATTTTTTACCCAAACCATGGCGTAGAATACTTAGATTAAGAAGCTGACGAAATCCGTAATGGATGCTGATGAAAAAGCCGAAGCTTTTAACTATTTTTCTCCTCGTTCTCTTCATTACTGATTAGACATAGTTGTGTAAAAACCACAATTAATGGTTTTTATCAACGTAAGTGGCATTTTGGAAAAGGTGTGCTCGGGATAGTGAAAGATGAAGCCTTGCGGAATGAGGACGGGAAGCATTATGTTAGTGCAAATGAAAAGACAAATTAGAGAATGATTGGAGCTAAAGACAAGGCGACTCGTAAGAGAGGGAGAGAGAATGACGTGCACAGATAGAAAACGAATTAATGCAAAAAAGGGGTGAAAGAAAGGAATGAATACGAATGGAAGAAGCACAAAAATGCAATATGATGATTGTGGAAATGAAATGTTGTACTGGGAATTGGCGTTGGCATGACACCACAGGGCATAAGAGCCGTGAACTGTCTGGGATGAATGAGGAGAGGACTGTTTTGGGGAACGTTGGAGGGAGTATTTCGATTACTTTTGTAATGAAGGTTAGGAGAATTATGTGGTGAAAGTTAATGCAGGGAAATTGTTTAAAAAAAGAAGTTGCAGCATCATTGTGATTTTGAATAATGAAAAAGCTGCAGAAGTAGATGGTAATTTTTGAACTGTAGGTGCAGGTCACTTGTTATCCTCTGTTCGAATTGTTTTGCTATGCTTGCGATCTTTTTTTTACAAGCTTTACTAGACAATTGGAAGAATTCATTAATTGTACCACTGCCTTAAGGAAACAGCAGTAAGATGAAACTAAAGAATCATAGAGTATTGAGTATTTTGAGGAAATAGGGGTGAAGGTGTTTCGGAAAGTGTTTATTGAAAGAGCATCGAAGGTACTATTCAACAAATTATTGGAAGTTCAATGTGATTTTACGCCTGCTGGTTGTAAGGATAATGTTTTTGCTCTTTAAAATGTGCTTGAAAAAAGCACGGATGTGTGGAAGAAATTGTAATGCAGATTTATTGATTTGAAGATAGCGTTCAACAGGGTAAATAGAGGAGAGTTGTGAAGAAAATATGGAGCGAATGAGCAGTTAATAAATTCTGTAGAAGCAATAGCACAAAAATAGTACGTCGAATTAATAAGTTAATGGAAATTTGCGTCATTGTGGTTGAAATTAAACATGGAGTGAAACAAAGATGATTAATGTCACCATGATTGTTCAGTTGATGAGTGACAGATGAGATGGACGCACGGATGAGGTAGTAGTAATGATCGGAGTGGTAAACATACCCACCCTTCTATAGGCCGACATTACAATTTTGGTTGCTGAGGGCCAAACAGACTTAAAGAGAGCACTGATTAGCTTCACTGAGTTTATAGAGAAAAGGTGATCGAGATTAATGCATCTAAAACGAAATTAGTTGCGCTATATAAAGGGAACAGGAAAAATGGTTGCACAGTGAGTGTTAAAGACGAAATAATATGACAAGTGGAGGCCTTTGTGCATTATGGTAGTGTTTTCGAAATAATCCATGATGATTAAAATGCAAATCCATGCAGGAAGGTTTATGGTTACATATTTTAATTTGCATAATAAATTAAGGTGCATCTAATGCAGCAAAAATGGTATTGCATTTAAAGGAAAGAGAACCGTTTCGATGAAAAAAATGTGACAGCATTTTACTTAATTTCGTCATTTAATAATATCACGAACGTTGCGGAAACGTTCGTGACTCGTAATGAAAAAAGTTATGATAAAAAGAATATTTTTACCTTAACAATAGGTATACCTAATAAATCGTTCATTTTTATCCTCAATTAACACTGCTTTTAATCAATCACTTTATTTAGCATGACATGCATGTCGAGTCTATCTCGCTAATTCAACCTATTCAAGTGGTTCAAAGTAGATAGGCAAAAGTTTGAAATTATTCTGGGCTTAAGAATAATTTTGTCACTTTCCACGCCAGAAAATCTTATATATGCATCGAATTATATAGGTCGAACATTTTTGTGTCAATATTTTACGCCCAGGTAAAATCCAGGGAAAAATTTTAAGAATTGTCTCTTTAACTTCATTATTTTTACAATTTAAATTACCTTCGGAGTTATTCCTGTCAAATATATCAATTCATGCACTTAGCCAACAAATGCAATGATTTTCATTACGAAATTAGGCGACACTATTTGGATTCGAATATTTGTATGGGAATTATGTCGAGAAATATTTTCAACCGGGAAAACAATTTAATACTGCATCTTAAACTCGCATAAAACGATTTACTGCGCGGAAATAAAGAAGAACTAAATATGATGCAATTCAAACTCAAATTAATTCATAGGAATAAGTAATTACCATACTGACAGCGCCTTTTGGACCTTATTTAATTCTTTAAAGAGCTTTGAGACAAGCTTTATGGTATTATTTAATTGAAGGAGGGAAAGATAATGAGTAGTATTTTTTCCCAAAAAATACTACTCATTAGCAACGAATCACAAATTTGGTAGGCAAAATAAAAATTGTTTAAAATTCAGCAACTTGGATGAGGAGAATAGGGGTTTGTTCCCTCTAATAACCATTGATAACTAAGGAAGCAATTTATAATTCTGTGAGTCAGGCTAAATGAAACAAACTCAATCAAGAGGTTTAAGAAAGCTTTCGTAAATGAAACTAGCATGCGTTAGTCTCCACCAAAAGTTGATAAAATAAATCTAATCAATAACTCCAATTAAAAATTCAGCAGCCGAGAGGATATAAGATGGAAAAAACAAGACAATAGAAATGAAAACATTATAAAACATCAATTGTCTTAATTTCTTCGTTGTAAGTCATGATTTTGCATCGTTTATCACCTCTGTTCTCGACGAGAAACAAATTGAGTACCACACCTGAAACTATCCTTATTATTACTTCGGGCCTACATTACCCAATTTCTCCGTGCGATAAAATACCTAAAAGTATTTTTTTCCCAAAGATTGAGATATAATGATTTACATAATATAATTTAGGGACTATAAACTCCATTCTTACCAACTATAAGCATAACTGAATCACAGTTTTAAGAGATTCATGGTGGAATTGTCACACTATTTGCAAAATCTACATCTACTACTAAGCACAAAATTAATCAGTGGCTGCAATTGTGTTTATGATTGCTCATTGCCATGGATTCAATGAATCAATTAGTAATTCGCAAAAACAGGCTGTGGGAGCCGGTTTTTTTCAAACTTATCCAGTCACTGCTACTTTGTCAGTGTTATGGACAAGCTTTTTTCAATATTGGGGATAATCAGGGTACATCGTCACCATCAAGAACTTCATATTTCTATATATATGTAATTACCATACCAAAGAATGCAGGGGAAATGAATTTAGGACGCACTGAGTTCCAATTGACTTTTGAAGACTGTGATAGAAAGGGGAGAATGTTGGGTAAGTAAAGGGAGGAAAAGATCAGCCATGCTGGACGGAATGAAGGGTGGCAGAAAATATACGGAAATGAGGAATGAGTTATTGTAGGGTAGGTTTTGAGAATCTAGGGCTGTGTGCCCATCAAAAACCAACCATAACCGTTAGATTACAATGAATAATATTACTGTCAGGGAACCATTACTCATGACCTTTTGAAGTACTTAAATAAAATTGTTAAATAGATGGAAGATAATAATAGTTGAATTCTCGAGTGTATGCTATTGAATGTTCCGGCTTTAAGTTACACATGTTGAAGTATCTAAATATGATCATCTGCAATTTCCATAGGCTCGCAAAACCCATTTGGAATGTGGAGACGGGAGGAGAAAGAAGGTATGTAACGGGATACGTGTTGGGAGGTGCATAGGTGAGCTGCGACAGATGAAAGCGTAGGTAACCTCGGAGGATGAAGTCTACGTCTATAGGTAAGCAATAGCTCACCATCCTTAGCGCCAGCATGCTGGATGTGTTAATACCAGCGACAGGGTGACAGGGTAAAGAAAAGTAAATGAAGAAATATGTAAAAGGGACACATGTGATAGTATTTCCTTCTCTTCTTGATAAGATAATGGAGTTACGTAGGGAATAAGAATATCTAAATCTATCTATTTTGGTAGCCTTAGTCACTATTGTCTGACCCTGCAATGTTGTGCATTCCTTGGATTGTTTCCACTTTATCTCACGCCTAAAGCTTTGTGATAAAATTAAACGAGTGTGGTAATTATAATTCTGTGCTTATAGCGTGATAAGGTAAGCCACGGCATTCTTGTAGTTTTTTATGAACAAATAAACTGCAATGTGTTAAAGAGATAAAACCTTAAACTCGGGAATACATACTTATAATTGCATCTCAGTAATAGTGTCATCGGACCCACATCGCGGATTACACTGCATGTTCCATTATTACGGCCGCGTCGCTCCCAGCAGCTTTTCATCACCACGGGGTTCCTACTTTGCCTAATCTCCAACTATTGCGTTACTTGGGGGTACCCTCCCTCTCCCCTGGCATCGCGATGTCTCGCAATTCAAAGCAAAAAAAGTCATTCGAAGAACCCCACCCCCAGGACGAAATATTTTAATAATAATCCCACCCGATATATATTTACAAGCCTTCTGATACGTATTTTCGCGCATTATATTACTCATAAAGAAATCGTGCTATCTAGTTGAGATATTTAAGTATCATTTAATCTAGGAAAAAAAATTCTTGGCAAAGAGTTTCTCTACAACTGGCGAAGGTGGTTAGAATACCAAAGCTTAAAACATTCATCTTCTAAAAACCTGTTAAATAAGCATTAACCCAAATTAAACACTATAGGAACTTTAATTAAAGTATTTCACGGTCACATGAAAGCACAAGTTTGGGTTTCAGCTTGTCATCTGGAAGCAAAGATTTTTATTTCAACTATTTAGAAAAAACAGAGAATCAGAATTAAATTTTGCTTTAAATTTAACTAAATGTATTTTCAATAAAACAGAATTATCGATGATTTTTACCTCTACCCTTTGCCTTTTTATTAATCATTATTTACATTAGTTTTTGCTTAATCAGTACAAATTACTTCGATGCATTGACTGTAAACGACCTGACACAAAACAAGTAAAAGCTTATATTTCCGCTGATGTCAGCGCTAATTTGTGACCACGTCGACATCAAAAATGCAAATTTAAGAAATGCCATAAAAATTTCCAATAATGTGTTTTTTTGGTCTCTGGTGTCTGTCTTGTTTCCTTTTGTTTTTTTATCAACTACCTTCTTAACAGAAATAATTTCTTCTTGCTTTTGAGCCACATTAATGTTTGATTTAATGATGCAAATCAATTCTCTACATACTCAAATGGCATTTACCCTCACCAGTTGTCCACATTGCAGTTGCACATTGTTTCAATAAAACCTGTGTTCTTCCGTAAAAACTGATTGGACTGAACGATAATTACTGAATTTAATATTTAAATTATAACTTTTTTAAACAATTCCGGTCTTCACTTGATTTTTCTGAAGAAATCCCCTGATTAATAGGCTCAGTAGTTTACAATATAATCCCGAAATATGGATTTTCCCAAATTAGTTAGCTACCCTTTCTTCTTCTTACTAAATAAGATATGTAGTCGGAACAAATTCGCCTTCTTCTCCTAACTAACTGGTGCACCTTATGATCATCATCAGTATTTCAATCCTAAGATTGGTTTACTGCAGCTCTCCATTCT
>LYUA01003362.1:61686-78683 GCA_002093875.1 Calopteryx splendens
GATATTTATATCCCTATGGCGTAAATAAAGAATTATTATTATTATTATTATTAATTCCATTACAATAAAATCTATATAATCTAACAAATAAAACATATTTTTACAATAATAAGGAACTGAAAAGCTTTCTTAAATGTGAGGTTCATAACAAGTTTAAATTGTAACGCTTAAGGGATAAACGAGGATTAAGCAAAAAGAATGTTTATTACAATGTCAAAAATGCATAATGAATCAGAGATTTTTAGAATTTTTATCGACAGCTATAACTTTGATACATGCTATTCTTTAACACTTGAACACAGTTACCTTAACATTTGAACGGATAATTTCATGGAGATGGAGTAAACGACTTACGACGAGAATAAAAAATGGCCTTCCGGTTGATGGTATCATCCACTTGCATCGATAAGCAGATAAGCATTGTTTTTCAGATATTTTGGGTGGTTAAAATTTCATGTTTAAATTTTATTGGGGATACGTAGTTCGCAACTGAACCGTGAACGGGTGCCTCTCCATTGCCTTCTTTGCAAAATAATTCAAGGTCGATGAAAAAAATACGCCCAATTCGAAGAGGAAGGGCAGTTCGATTCGCAGTTCGATTGCGGAACCTTCAGCAGCAGAAACATTCAATTCGTATAAATAATTGAATGAAAACACGGACTGGACGGCAAACGCCATTTATCTGCAGTGGACACTCTCCCGATTATTTTGATATCCACGGGCC
This sequence comes from Calopteryx splendens, assembly GCA_002093875.1. Lineage (NCBI taxonomy): Eukaryota > Metazoa > Arthropoda > Insecta > Odonata > Calopterygidae > Calopteryx > Calopteryx splendens. The sequence continues at coordinate 62,411 of LYUA01003362.1, forward strand.
CGCTGCGAGAAGTGGCACGATTAAACAGAGACAACAACAAATCACACACACTGCGGAGCAAGTCTCCGGGTCGTAGGATCCGCGGTCACGGAGACGCTGTTGCATTATTAATTCGAACGCCTCGGAAAACTCCCGTCCGCTCTTGAAACGACGCGCCCACCCCCGGCAGCGCGCGAGGCAGCAAGGGGCGTGTCGTCGACAGGGGCCGGGCAAGAATGGGGTCCGCGGGTTGTCATTCCCCGTCCCTCCCTCGCCCCCACCCCTTGTTTCTCCTTCCATCGATTTAATCTCAACGCCAGCTGAGCCGTCCAATAAACGGTCCACTAAACATTTTCACCGGACTGAACTTACTCACGGACGGGGCTGAGACGGATGTCCCGTAACCTCTCCATCCTCTCTCACCCCCTCACCCTCCAGGTCGTGTGCGGAGCTCATTCCCATCCTCCTCCATTCATCTCTCCTCCCCCTGCGAACCTCTCTCCACACGGAGATATGGTCAGAATACCCTCCTCCCCCCATTCCTGCCCCTCCACACACATCCCCCCCCCTCAAATGAATACGAGATGAGCGCTGTCAAGTGGGCTGAGGAAAAGATTAATTACCGGATTGTGAAAAACCCGGAGGGAAACGGACGCATTCACGCAGGAAATGCGTCCGAGCCGAGACGGCGATTCCCACGCGATTACAACGACGAATTTGCAGTGGCGAGAAGGAAGGGAAGAAGAGACGGGCGGAAGAAAAAAAAGGCGGAGGCGAGATGGAAGTTCAAACCCTTCCAAAAATGTTGATCAACCGATTTGGACTTTGAGGATGACTACTTCGAAGGCTAACCTTTCCGGCCCATAGAAACAAATTTGGAAAATAAAATGATGTTTTTGCACCCAATTCCGACAGAAGACCTACCAATTTTACTGGAATAATGTCTTTAGCAAAGGCAAAGAAAAAAATGGAAATCACATCGGCAAACTCTTTTTTGGACATTCGTAGCAATATCGCAAAGAATAAGGGTGGAGCAGCTGTTAATTTATCTTACTGCTTGGTTTACCGAAAAGGTGGTCACTGTGAACGATTTTCATTTTCCGATGCTCACAATTTTCTTATTAACAATCGCTTGGGTTTAAATTTTATTAGTTTTTTTATTTAAAATTTACTTACCGAAAAACTATGAAAATATTTCTAATTTATTTATAATTAGAGTTTCATAATAAATGTTTATATTTAAAGGCAGAATTTTTTAATCATATACAATAAATTTCATTAAAATACTGTGACTTCCTTTATCCCTGATAGCGGATTCAATTTTGTTATAATGTGCATTAATATTGATAGTCGAATGCCGTAATAGTGCTTGCATTCTGTAAACCACGAGGCAAGAGTGACTTAAAAGGCATTAGCGTGGGTGCGGAATGCCTGTTGGTTCCATTTCCGTTTACCGAAGAGGGATTGAGAGTTATTCGTCGATCGATTCGCCTGTTTGAAAACAAATCGCTCCACGCGACGGCGCACCGGGGAATCGTGGGAAACGAAACATCTGGATTTTAGCACCAATCCTTTCTACGCAAAAATTTAATGCCGTTTTGTAGATTATTTCTATTCAGTTCGTCATCCCACGGGAACGACGAACAACACAAAGCCATAGCACGGGACCTGGGTGACCATAGCCAACAAATTTCTCAAAAAGAGTTAAACGTCTTTACTGGCCATCCCTTACACATTTTAAGGGAAATCAAACTTAAGATCTGCTCAGACTAGGAGATATTTACTCTAATCATGGTAAGTAACAGATCATTGGAAATAATAAAATTACCTATAAAGATGATAATAAACAACTTTCATAATAGTCCATAAAATAGCTCATTTGTTAATTGTATTGTTATATATAACACAAAACTAAAAGTACAATATCCCAAAATTTATTTTAAAAATGCGTAAAATGCATCTATACATTTATGGGGAAAACGTAGAGATTGTAGGCTAATGGTCCGATGCACCAACTTCCGCGCAACAGCAATGAGTGTACTTAGGTATAGCAGCGACCGTGTTAATGTTTCATGGATGTAACCACTCTCTTCTCTGTACCAATTCTGCATGCCCTTTTTCTAATTCAACTCCCTACCTCTCATTTATTATCCATCCGTGTTCTATTAAATTCCCTCATCGATTGATATATTACAAGTCACAGTTGAAAGATCGCTTGGGTAATTTGTGGCTTTTAGAAATTCCTATTACAATTCGGCTGAAATCTGCAAGGAGAATTTCGCAATAGGATTATTATTATCACCTGTATTTTATTAAAATCGCTGACAACGATTCGTAAATATAACACGAAATCTATAGAATGAGCACCGCATAGTATAGGGAAACATTTGGAATACATGACAATCAATTAGGGCACGTGGAAACAAAAACATACTTTTCCAATACGGGATCTTATATGGATCTCCTTCGTCAGTTACGAAACCATTTCATTTCATTCAATATTTACGCAGATAATTTTTTTTTCGTAAACAGATGATCAATATGTATTTGAGTATCACATGAATGCAGATTTAGTATTCCAAGGCAAGCTAGTTCATCCACTTCATCTCCAGTTCTTTCTACAGGTGAAGAAGTAAGTGAAGAATGGATTGGAATGAAATTATGTGTTAAAAGATTTTATAACTGTCTTTTCAGGCTTCATAGAAGTGTTGAATCATAACCGGGAAGAGATTTTTCTCGCGAAAAGTTCAGCTAAGAATATCTTCAAGTTTGCTGCTCCTGCTTGCAACTAGTTTTCATTTCCTCATTCACATCGTTGAAAACAAAGGTAGATTTTTAGTAAATAAAAATATGTGAGAATTCTGTTCCAGAAAATTTTAATAAACATTATTGTTCCAAATATGCTTATATCCATCACGAGAAACTTCAAAAATCACAGTACGTGCTGAGCGACATAAGACAATATTGATGAAAATGTAAAAAAAAATCTTTACGGTGTTATTAGAAGAAACAGAATTACCATTGAAACAATTACGTCTCCATTTATACATATATATATATATCAAAAACGACATATTTCTTTGCTATAGTGATTAAGCGATTTTGCATGTATAGACACTTTTAAATAAAAACTTTCAGGTAAGTTAGCATGAATACAGTCGCTAAATAATTTCCTGTTGCATGAACTGAAGTTCAGCTAATGTACAAGCTAAAGATATAATTTTGTGATCTAAGAGAGTTCAAGGGCTGTAATTTAACTAGTATAACGACTATGTTTATCCAGTTGAATTATTTTCTCTGCCAACTTTAAATGAATGATACATAAATAATAAAATATCCACATTACGTATAACGTCTTACTTTGAAGTCTACTCTCAATGAGGCTTAGGATTTTACCAGGAAAACTCTATTAACCCTACAGTTTCTGTAAAATATTCATTAAGAGCTTCTTTGCATTCTTCGGCCATTAAGCAATTTCAAAATTGAGAAATTTATTGTTAATTTTAGAGTGAATCTTTTCCAACTTTGGTTATTAGTTTTCTGATGGTATATTACGGAAAATGAATTACGTATTTGATACAGGAATAATTTTAGAATTCTCCGAAAACTAATATTCTTCAAGCTTTCAATCACGTATACATGTTCAATCATGGTTAGTAAATATTGTTAGTATTTTTAATCAATGCAATTTTTAAAATAAGTGATGAATAAAAAAGGTAAAATATACTTAATTTATGTTTTCAGTTTGCAATGAATGGAATTTGTTTTAATAAATCGCGAACTTTGCTAACAGAAACGGGACCGTTTATATTCTAAAATACGAATTAAAACGTTTATGGAAAATTGCATATTTAGTTTAGGGTTCCATAACTTTAAAAAAAATTAATATTTTATTTCCCATTATGATTATATATCTATTCCTCGCAACAAATACTTATTTATAATCCAATCAAATGCATTCAAATATAGAAAATTTAATCTCCTAATTACCTAATTTTTCTTTTTATATACGATAATGAAAACAACTTCTTTGAAGGTGAAGTTGAAGGAAAAGATTTTTGAAGGTGTTATTTAATTCCAGCGATATTTTAAGAAAACATTCATGAGAAAATTCGCAATGCACAATTTGGTGACATACACTCTGGGTAGTATAAATTGTTGAGAAACGTTATATGACAAAATGAAACTCTCGGAACTTTAGAAACCTAAAAATGGTTTTTCCGCCGGTAAATAAAATCCTTGTAAACATACCACGGTACCACATTTTTGTGAAAACATATATATGGCATCATGACTGCTGGAATTCTCAACCAAATGTATTAATAAAAAAAGATTTTTGATCAAGGCCTGACCTACGTGAATAGAACACAAAATGTGCAAAAATAAAATTCACCGTTCCCTGTAAGAAAAAAAAAAGATTTTCCGAGTATTTCGCTGCATTAAATTCAAATAAAAGGGCTGAATGAAATGTTATAACTTACTCGAAAAATTTCACAAATTATTACTATGGATTTTATTTCCAATTAAAATGTAAAAAAACCATGCACCAGTATTTAATGAGGACTAATAAGTGTAATAGCGTCAACGCTTAAGATGTCGGTCCAGTGTGTCGTGTCGTTCAAAGATTGACCCTGAGGGAGGCAAATTAAGGGGTAAGGAAGAAATTAATCGGAAGGGAACACATTCTCAAGGTGGCTCAAAATGGCTCCAAACTCTTCCTGCATAAGTTGTATGTAATAGAAATTGTGTAATGAATTTCTTATTAAAATGTAAATAAAAGGAACCGAGGGTGGACCGAACCATCCGAGGATCCAGTGCGTGAACACCAGTGCACCACGGTGATGCCTCCAGTCTCCAGGGTTTGTAGGCTCTAGCTTACGGTGACAGCATGAGAGCTATAGGCAAAATAGGGAACGTCCCAAGGATATACTAAACTACGTCTGTATCACGCATGCATAGGGAAAATAATACACAAGTTGCAACTTCAAAGATTGGCGAGTGCAAGTCATGATCATTGCATGTTATTGGGTAGGCACTAACCTAAGATGAAAAAAATAGCAAATGATATTTATTTTAAGCAGTGGGGAACACAAGATTCGATCAAGTCATCATCATAGACTATGTGCTCATCGGTAAAAGATCCAAATCTCCACCGCGGGGCAGGGGCGTTGCATTTGCCTGTGTGCCTACTTTATTCCTTTTGCCTACGTTTACGAAAGAATATGACGAGGGATACCAAGTTTTAACCAAAAGGTGGCGCAATTATGAATGTCACTCATTTGGGAAACAAATCTGGCAAATTTGATGAAGTTTATCTATGGGCTGTAATCCCGCAAACGTAAAATTTAGATATAGTTACAAAAACAACAAAACGTTAGAGCTTATGTTTTAAGTTCACCAAAACCTGAAAAGCGCATTTCTTGGCGTTCTCGCAAATGTTTACTTTATATTAACATTTAACTTAATTCGGCAGTATTTTTCTAGCATTTAGTGTCAATTTCTGAATGGTAAATGTTTCCCTCGTTTGAGATAATCTTCATAAATCTCCCCAGCGCGATAGAAATATGCATGTTACACTACATTTATATACATGTACAACACTTCAAGCCACTGCGTATGGTAGGTAGTGTTAAGACAACACATAAAAGTAGAGGGAAAGAAACGCATAGAAATAGGGGGGATTCTTTTCAACTCCTTTTGTTGCTATGCAATCGTGTTGAATGGATATCTCTCTAATTTTGTGATTATTGCCATTCTTTTAGTACTTTTAGTGCATTATTTCATTGATATCTTGCTTAAAATCGAAGTATTCCAATCTTAGAAATATATTTAATCAAACGGTGAATTTTCGAGTCTCCATGGCCACATTTCTCAGGTTATCCAGTAAATAAGTGACATTTTGGTTCTTTCGCAGAAGATTTTCACGAAAAGAGATCTTTTTCATACTTCGTTCAATTCTCAAGTAAATGTCTCCTCGGATTGGTCCAAAATGGTTGCACTATCTAACTAAATATCATTTGACCTTCACCTTTTCATTAATAACATTCCAAGCTCACATTATAAAAATTATAGTTGTTGGTGGTGCCACCTATTTCATTTACGAGACGTGATTTGTTGTATAATGCAATGTGCAATGCTATATGTTTGGTAGCAGCGAAATGCTTTTGATAAAAGGGTCTAAAGCCCCTTTTCCCAGCGAGTATCATTGAGAATCTACAGAACCTAAGCCCTGGCCTGTGCCCCATGAAACGCGTTAGAGACCCTCATTCCTGTAGCTGGTGAGAGACGATAAGGATGGAAAATGCTCCAAATGCATCATTGAGGCATCGATCGTTTATTGGTTGCCGGAGATGGGGACGCTTCCCGTTCCGGGAGAGGGGGGAGAAGGGATGACAGCCCCCATTTCATTACCACTCACGACTGCACTTGGCTGCGATCCGAGGATTCTCCCATGCCGTGGCAAAAAAGAAACTTCGCCGGCCTCCGTTAAGATGTTGTCCAGTAATAGTTCGAAGAATAAATACGGAATAAGTTCAATGGGTTGTTAAGTTCACCCCCAGTTTATTTGTCTGCTTAAGCAAACTTTTTACCCGCCCATAGTAAGGTATTTTCAACAGAAGTTAAGTTTTTGCCTAGCCATAAGCTTTATCTACGTACTTATTTCGGAGGTCCACCTTTTATCACTATTTTTTTCCATGAGCGTGATTTAATTTAATACGAGAATAGCAATCATCATTAGTTTCTACAATAAATATAAAGCATTATAAAATTATTATGCTATTATATATGCTGAGTGCATTCGGTTTTATTGGAGAATGATATCATGTGAGACATTTAATGATTTAAAAAAAAATCATTTCTCTATTCCATCGAGGAGAGAAAATTGTGTATTTATGAATGAGCCACCTCATTTTCAACGCTTTAAATTGAACAACGTTATTTCGTTGGTTAAAATGAGCTTCACAGTAGCCGCTAATCTGAAAAAGCTATGGATTCGAGTTCTACCATATATATATATGGCTTTCATATAGGCACGTAATGAATTTCCCTCATTACGCTTAATGTGTGATACGACCTCCGTTTGTGAGAGAACCTTTATAATCTGACAGATAAATATCACCAAATAATTTTGATATTTCCTTTTTTTAAAGGAAAATCATTTTCTTTTTTTAAAACTCTTCCCAGTTCACTTATTATCATAACTACAGGAAATTTAATTTTATCTGCCAGAAAAAAAGTGATGGTATTCATTTTTAAAATGTTTATTAATTCGTATATACTACGTATACTCAAAATAGGTAATTTGAGTAATAACATAATCGGGAAACCATATGCATTAATGTGGTTAAATACAAATTTAATAATGCTAGTTTGTATGCATTCATGTTTCCATGTGTTATAGGGCAATAGTTATAAATTAATATGCATTGGATATGCATTAGAAAAGACGAAACTGCTTTTGGCCTTGAAATAGCACATGGTAAAAAATTGTGAACTTCGAACAAATTGAATTCAGGTGCAAAATCCTCGAAACTGCTCACCGTAAAAGTATTTAGGCATGGACTTTGAGAATAAAGATAATGAAAAATTTCTATAATGTTCACTAATAACAGTATTAGTTATTTTTGTCCCACGAGAAAATTTCCACAATGGTGTTGTCAATGATAAGCATTATACAAGAGGCCCTAATTAGACCTGGCGATGATAGCTCCCTGTTCTTTCCGCTAAAAACTACTACTTTACATTTCATTATTTGCATTGGATGGTTTTAAAATAAGTGCGTTGCCAAGACTGAAAAATTGTTTTTATGTACCAACGTATGTATTTATTTTCCATTAAAAAATTTGAAAAAAATGCCATATCCAGCAAGATATCAAATGAATACAATGCTGAAAAGGGTCAAAAGAAAATGCATCTTTTTAGCAAACAGGGTTCAAAAATATCACTTTATATACTATAACTCCTGCTAGATTAGACAGAAAATTTGTTTATCTCATTTTTGGAAACTGCAGTACATATCCATGCCGATATGTGAGAATAGTGCATTCGTAAACTTGATCAAACTAAGAGTTGAATAATAAACTATGACGCCAATGAAATTAGTAGTTTCATTATTATTGCCTACGAGATAGTTGGGAACCACACAGAAAGTAAGTTTGTGTGTCACCTGATTGCTGGAGCCAAAAAAATATGAAGTTATTGAAATAAATATTGGTCGTTTCTAACATTTAACCATAATTTTTTAATCTTATCTAGATAACAGAATCTGTGATTAAATTAATAGTGAAAGTACGTCGTCATACGCAATAATACGCATAAAATATGTGTGCCATTAATATAGATTATACTAAATTGGACATTATAGAAATGCGGTAAATAACCTCCATGATTTAGGTTTTTAAAAATTGTGGAAAACATAAAAAATGAGTCAATGATGAAATTTCTTTAAATCTTACTCTATTTGGACAAACTGGTGAAGATGGAAAAGTAATTTCATAAAATATTTTTCAAGTTATTGGATTGAGCACATCCCACTGCAGAAATGTTTAAGAAGTCCCGTCAGGTCTCTTACAGGTCCCAATACAGACAATTCAGGTTTCATCTTTAGGGAAAAGCCAACGCAACGTAGAAACTGCAGGTAACATGATACTGCGTGCCAATGCTAGTGACATTTACTTTTCAATAAAGGTAGTTCATCATAGATTGCCTACTTTGAAAATGGAATGGGAAGATGCACTCTATTTTCTACCCGAGGGAACAGAGTTTCACTACCTACTGATTCGGTGCATATCTTCTCTTTTCCGCATCGGCATTTCTTTTCCGCATTTGTTTTTCCACCAAGCATTCCAGATCAACGATTCAGTCGACAGTCGACGACGAAGTCAACAAAAACATGTGAAAGCAAGGATAGTCAACAAACTTAGTCGTATAAATTTGTAAAAGGGGATTTAACAGGTTAGTTCCAGGTAAATTTTACGAAAAAGTGAAAAATAAATTACTCTCCCATCCACTCTCGTTGTAATCTGCTTTTCACCCAAAAGATAATTTCATTTTTATCATAATCTTGGGTCCTCAATAAAACAAGTAAGTTTGGTGTAATTCTAATAATATTATTTCATTTGACCTTTTGAGAGTGTAAACTAAGTGCATAAGCACAATTCAATATCGGACTCGAGTGAAGCATATGATAATTTGAGATAATTTTCATTGCATTTAAATGTGCAAGCTCTATAACAGTGATATTCAGTAATATATGTTGATTTAAAACTGTATTTGTACTCTTAAGTTGGTCCGTTTTAGCAATCACTCACATAACGGAGGAATGGAAGACAAATATGCTTGTTACAAGCGGGCAAATTTGGGAAGCTTTGCAATTCAAAGCTTTAAAAACTCAAAAAAGATCCATACTAATGTTAGCATAAGTATACATACTAGCACAAGAAGGCGTAAAACAAGTACAAAACAGCACGCTAAACACACTTAGATGAAATATGAAAACCCATAGAAAGATGATTTTCATGGAATAGAAATACAATAATGCTAAAACAAATTAAAAATTATTAGAGAAAGATTTTATGTTAGAAATAGGATTAGATGTACAAGTATGAATCAAGCGTTTTGTTTTCACGTTGCATTGATCACGTTGATAGAATGGATGAAAGCTATATCATCGAACAGAAAATATAAAAAAATATGAGATAGGCAAATGAATTATTTGAGAGAAAGGGGCAAGTTGATCTCTCCCCGGATGAGAAATAGCATAAGTGTCAGAAACCGAAGCGATGGCATGAAACAATGTGTGAATGCGAGAGGAGGGGGAAAGAACCAGGTATCCAAAGACAGGGCAGTACGGATGAAATTGGTAGAAGTGCGAGAGCTGCTCCAAAAGAGTTGATCATACATTTATTATTGGCATAGTTTATTGTGCAAAACTTTAATTTTATGCCATACTGTTATAATAATACGTAGCGTATACTTGGTAAAAGATTCATTGATTTGACTATAGTATTAGTTCAGCGGGAGCCATTGAAAGTTCAGTTCCTAAGGCAACGATAGAGGCCACACGGGACGATCGATGCGCTGTATTGAAATTTTGCTTTTGCAATGAACAAACCGTCAGTCGAGATCATTGTGTAATGAACAGGAGGTAAACGTGGAGAGTGTCTGCTCTTCTCTTAAAACACAGCTGGAACATGGCTAAAATATTTTAAGAGGAGAGACAATCAATTTCAAAAGAAGGTGAACCAGAAGCTCTACTCACTACTCTTATGGCCGTAAACATTAACACCGATTCTGTCATTGTGAGGGAAGATCGTGAAATAACGTTAACAGAAATATAAGAAATATTAAAAATTAAATTTCTTATTGGTGGGTTCCGATATTGCTCTTAGGACCAAACAACAGGACATTCGCGCGCAGGTTTGTTCACTGCTGAAGTTGTTGATGCTATAGGAAGATGAAGAGTTTCTTGTCAATTTTATCACAGCAGAAGAAACATAACTACTTCATTTTGATTCTGAGAGCAAAGATCTTTGTGGAAATCGCCAGCATCAACAACACCAAAAAAAAACCATAGTGATGCCTCCTACTGGTAACGTTATAGCCATACCGTTTTTCGATATTCAGGGATAGGTATTGGGATCAGCATATATGGATTTAAACCACAGATATGTACTGAAAATTCTCCAAGGTCCATATCAATCGCAAAAGGGCACATTTGGAAACATCAAGAGTAGTCATTACGGGATCTGACCTACACGTGAGGTCATTTGCTCCATTGACAATATTCTATGCTCATGTAGTGGAAATTCAATTTTTAATTTTTTTACCGTCAAGTATTCATTGATAAAGAATACCAGAAGTATAATAATTTGTTTAATCCTTCTCCTGCGCGAGGTAATGGACATGCGGGTGGGTTCACCCAATTTCAATTCTTTTATCTTCATCTCTCTCCTGAAGACCTCTTAGTTTTCACTAATTCTTGTAAAACCCCTAAAAGTAAAATCGTTATTTACGATATAACCCCTCCATAATCATCATTCAATTTTTTCAATAGGCGTCAATCATATTTTTCACTATTTTTGCATTTCTTTTGCAATAATATTTCAACCACCCTATTGCGTTGACAATTACTTCATTTTCTAGTAATACTGACTCCTGCTCAACTTCCCTTTCGATTTCCTGAAACTTCTCTTTTTCAGTCCATTTATTCATTATCTATCAATAATTATCTCTCTAATTTGATTTCCTATCCATTATCAACTACACCGGTATCCATTTCCTCTTATTTTTTTAACAAGAGAGATAATTCATTTAATTTAGTATTTTATAAAGCAATAGTTAATTATGTAGCAAAGATATTGAAATTATTGTTAACTATTTAACAGGATCAATTTTAAGAGTAAGAAGTGAGGATTGAACACAATAAAACCAAGGAAATTAGATTATTAGTAAATAGGTAGAAAGATTAAATCGTTAATTCAAGGTGAATTTAACTGGAGCGATTGGAAGATTTACCATAAATAGGAAATATTTTTGAGAAAAATGGGCACACAAGAGGTGGGGGGGGGATAGGAGAAATATATGGTTGGCGATGGACGCATTAGCAAGAATGAAGTAAATGACGGCAAGTAGACTAGGTAAAAATAAGGAAAAACTTTGTGAACAATTTATAAAGAGAGAGGTCTCAATGGATCGAAAATCTGGTGCGTGGGACAAGAGAATGAACGTGGATTGGAGAATTATAAGATGTGGGCGTCGAGAATAATGAGGAAAATAAGTTTGGAAGAAGCTAACGACGAAGTTATAGATATTGTGGGAGAAGAGATAGTTGGCGACATTTGAAGAAAGCATCTAAGTTGGTGGAGGAGATATTAAGGGGTAGGGGGATGTTAAACACAGAAATAGAAGGGAGAATTTCACGTAAGCTAGCAAGAGGAAGGAAGAAATATGTTTTTGTGCGTCATGAAGGCAGGTAGGAAGTTGGCACGAACTGCGAAGAAAATAATGTATGGGAAACAACGGGAAATTTTAGGCCATACGTAGTGTATATTTTTTAGACACAGACCTATACTTACCAAACAACTTAAGATGATTACTGCCACGTAGTATGGGGACAACTTTCATTCGTCAATATTTCATAAAGATGAAATATATAATATTCTACAATGAGGCTTAAATTTGGGAAGTACTCGTAAATAAATTCATTAATTAAAGCAAGATAATTAAATTGGCTGTAGTATGTTTCATATTTATACATCACTAAACAGCAGAGAATTTCTCAAATTAGGAAAGAGATAAATAACATTGCGATTATAAAAGAGAGGCATGAGGAAATGAATATTATTTTCAAATAAGGATAACTAAATTCGACTGTCAAAATCCATCCATTATTGTTCTTGATGATATGAAAAACGCAGATAATAAAATATGTACTAGCTCAAAACGCAGAAAAGTTAGCAATCACCCCTTCATAATTTTTTAACTCCTTTTTCTTGTATATTGTCCACTTCCTCGAGGGAGTTAAAAGTGCAAGTTGGTGTGAATAATAATTCGATTGCCTATGATTGGATTCAGAATGAATAAATAATTCAAATGTTTTAATTTGGTTTAAGTAGAACTCATCCTTATTCTCTTTTTTCTTTGATGGATTAATACGTGAGCACTACAAGGAATATCAAAATCCAGCTGACTACTGGAGCATAGGGAAAGAGTGGAGGTAATGGAAAATTTTTTATCCCATAGTGAAAAAGGTAGAACAAAACCTGAATCGCATGAATCCGTAAATTTACTTGAGAGTGACTAATACTGTTATCAATCATATTAACTGTTATGAAACGGAAAAGAATTTTTATCTAATATATCATTGATATTCATTCATCAAAACATGTTGAAAGGGTGTTTAAAATGGGCAGATATATATTTTAACCCAGAAGAGGTTAAGGGTTCGATCAAAACTTCGAAATGCAATAACTATTGAACTAAACACAATATTTTTATCATTAACTATTCGTTTTGGTTGACTTATTTATTTATGCCTCTCACAATTATGCACCTAACGTTATTTCATTAGCTAAAATCATTTTTTACACCGCGATCAATCGATGCCATAGGTTTCCATACTGACCAATCACTATCTAAATACTTATAATTTATTATAATGGCAAAATAAATTAAATAATATTCCCACGACTGATTACAGTTCCATTGACCGAAGACCAATGAATTTATAGCAGCCAATATTAGACTAATTGAAATTTAGCCTACGCTGGGGAAAAATATGAGAGAATTCAAAAGCTATCAGGTTACACATAATCTGTTCCGGTGAAAATGTAAACACCACATATTCAGGGAAAATTGAAATAAGTGTTCGGAAACAAATGGAACTAGAAGACCAGTCTTAAAAAAAATAACGAACGAGAAGGGCACACGGGAAAGATACAAGCAAATATCTAAGAGGAAAAAAAATAAAGGAACGATAACAATCGAGAAACGAAATGAAAGAATACCAGTTGACACACAGCTCCGAAAACAAACAAAAACCCCCGCACCAAAAACCCACGCACTTTTCCAATTCTTTAAGTACTTCATCGTCCTTCAAGTTTCGAAAATCTATAAAGCTCTCACCGAGTGCTCTGCTGGTGTCACACAGAGCGAATGATGAATGTTTGACTCATGGGGAAAAATCGCGGGAGAGAAAAATGGAGACTTCTCCAAAGACAAATCTGGCGCCGGCTTCCGATTTTTTTTGACATCGGTCGCATCAATTACACATCGGTCAATCAAATAAGAAGCGAAGCATCATTTTTTCGCGAACGTTTAAGTTTCATTGTGTTCCACTCAAAAGAGTATAGGAAAACTAAAGAGAAAGACATTGCCACGAGGTGACGAGAAGGCTGTGAAGACAAACCAACACACACACAAGATTTGAGGAAAATATTTTATCGGCAGTATTCAAATCATAAATAAAAAGATATTAACTCATCTTAAAAGCCCAAGTAAACTGTCACATTTTTTTTAACCAAACGGCTTATACGGACACTATCTAACACAAACCAGAGTAAGTGTGGAGTGGTGTAATTAGGTTAATCTGTTTCTTTCTACTTCTTTTCAAGTGCCTTTTTGTGGATCACCGCCGTGGAAGTACGTGCACGGAAATATTTAGTGCGAGTTAAGGTCTGGTATTACTCCTCAAATTGCATCATGCTCCTAAAATAAGCCTTGGTGGCAAATAAGGTCTTAGTTGTTGTTCCATCGCTTATGGCAATTTTTTTCGTTACGCTATTGATACGGCCTCTGAGGAAGCCCCTTTTTAGAGCCTCATAGGTATACTTTGCCTCGAGCCATCTCTGTACCTTACCCTTACCGTGAGTGGCAAACACAGTAGACCAAAGTAAACAGCACAAAAGAAAAAATAGAATAACAAGAGTGACTAGGAAAAAAATAATTATTCAAACATGGAAATTAAATTGTTTACGCCAGCCGCCACGATAGCCCCTTTCGTGAACCCAAATGAGTCAATTGCTTCCAACGCGTCATTGGAAAGGAAAGGCATGCCTATAAAATTTCTCTTCGCCAAGTTTATCACGGAGGCTTATCAATGAAGGCACTGATAAGGATTCTTTCCTTGACGATTAAAACAAAAACAGGGCGAAAAGTTCATCATAATACTCCACCCACAATTATTTCGCATACATTATGTATCTGGACACTTTTCAAACAAATCCTTGTGACTGGTAATCGGCTCTTATTCGTCCTCTCTACAAAAAAAAAGTAAAATAGCCAAATTTGAAGAATTACAGAGGCATTTTTCTCCTTCCAGTGGCTTAGAAAATCCTATCAAAGTCACTCCAAAATCGATTTGAACCAATTTTCAGTCCGCAGATTGGTGAAAACCAGGCAGGATTTCTAAAAGCCCGTTACTTCAGTGAACAGATCTCCTCACTTAAGATATTAAGGCGTAGATCACAAGACCTAATCGATTACTCAATAAAAGCGTGTGATAGTCATGGAATAAATATGAGAACCTTTGCAAATGAGGAGTTCGTCAAGGCAATGGTCTCTCACCCATTCTTTTCAACTGCGTCCTATAAAAGATCATCCGGGAATGGAGAGCAATCCGAGTATCCCAAACCAAATATCCGATTTGGCTGATGACGCTAAGTAACAATCATTGACTGCATTGATTTCGCAGATGAAAATAGTCCTAATGGCAGAATATCTCAATATCATCAGAACCCAGGATATAACTAAAGGAAATGGAAGAATGTCTCCAGGATTCCTTGAATAAAACATGTCTGATCATTCTACCAAATTTCTTCATACTACGTACTAAAATATCAAACGTTGCAGTCACTTCAAGTATCTCCGAGAGATTATATCCTTCAATTCACCCGAAAAATAATCCATACGATATTAAGCCAAACGCATGGAAATAGCCTTTCATCTCTGTAAATCCTCTTATCAGGCCAGATCAATCTAACGGTGGGCCAAATATCGCCACCACAACACCGTAATATGCCCTAAAGCTCTCTATGCTGCCGAGTGCTTGGCCCTCGCTCACCATAGAGAGACGGAGAAGATCTTCATCAAGGAAAGGAAATTTTTAGAAAGTTTCCAGGCCCCCGTCAAAATTCTAATCGTGAATATCAACTGCGATCAAATGCCGAAGTCTACCGAAAAAGTCCAAATTTGAAAAACTTTCACTTTCAATGAGAAAATGCCGTCTCATATTTTACGGCCAAGTTTCTATACCCAATGCTTATCCCCAGAATATTTCACGAAATTCTTAACCTTGTCATATCTTGGAAGTGAACAAAAGCTGTGAAACAACACCTGACCGGAGTATCTCGCCCGATGGATCAGGAAAGAGACAAGTTCAGTACTTGGGTAGAAAATGAAAGGAAAATACTGCTGCTAAATGGGCTTTGGAGCGAAAAGACGCTTTCTCAGCCAAGATACAGAAATACTGGATATACAGAAAGGTTGCGAAGTGTTAAGCGTGGCCTACATAGCCAAAACGAACAATTAAAAAACAAAAAGTAAAAGACTTTAAATATATACTTATATTCAAATTTAGGAAATAAAGAAAATCTGATTTTTTTCGCAAGGCTCCTTTCAGAAAATGATTTGAAATCTCTAAAACTCGATAAATTCCAAATAAGTACTCACAGTCTTCTAGACTTAAAAATGTCTTTTTGACAAGTATCTCTGACCAGCAGTTAACTACAAATATACATATATATAATTTATATATATATATACATATATATATATATATATATATATATATATA